>JAQGCC010002907.1:0-16836 GCA_034698905.1 Xestoiulus laeticollis
TTAACGAGAACGCATTGGAAAAACATACACTGCTGTCAATGTGGTTAGCATTAAGGGAGCATTAAGGGAGGCGTGCTCAATCCCTCTATTAAAGGAAACCATGCACAATCCCTCTATTGCAATGTTAAATTTCAAAATCCAAATATTGCTTAATATTCATAACCTTTTGGAGCTGGCTATTTCATTTTATCAAATTCTTGCATATTCATTATTTGAAAAAGAGGTGTCTTTGATACCATAACATCTCGAAAACATTTATTTAAAAATAACAAAAAGATTAAATACATTAAAAATAAAATAACCAGCTGGGTGTACCAAAACGAGATGAATATATTGAGCAATTTTTTCATTAATTTATTTTATAAGTTATGGAGAAAATCGCTTTTGAAAATTTAGGGCTTGCTTCAGTGGGTAATGATCCTTAATGAAATGTCTCAATTTTAGCCAGATGTATCCATTTCTATGTATAAGATGTCATTCAGATTTTTTGGCACTATAGCAATCCAGTACACATTTTAGAGAGATAATATAAGCACATTTTCAATGTATTCAAAGAAGGCTTGTTTGAAAAGTACGTTTGACATGTATAGCAAATTGTTCTCTATAAACAACAAACAATTCAAATATTATTTTAATTTATTAATATAGCTTTCACTGGAAAGCACAAAAAATGATTTACTCATTAGTTTGATAAAAATGATAGTTTTGTTTGGTATTGATAAAAATGATAGTAATGTTTGGTATTGATAAAAATAATAGCTTTGTTTGCTATATACACAAAAAAAGTTGAGTTCAATTCAACCCAATATTAAGTGCTATATGGACATACCAACATTGGGTTAGCATTGGGTTGATTTTAAGTGTAATAACCAAATGTTAGGTAGATTTATCCCAACATGTTGGGTAACATTTGGTTAAAACACTTAAATTTAGCCCAACATGTTGGGTAGATTTAACCCAACATTTGGCTGTTACACTTCAATTTGGGCTAAATTTAAGTGTAAAAACCAACATATTGGGCTAAATCTACCCAACATTTGGTTGTTACACTTAAATTCAATCCAATGTTAACCCAATGATGTGTGTGTGTCCATATTTTGTGTGTGTATTGCACACATTTCCATACAAATCCTTAAATTTCCTTAAACATTTGCTGTTGAGGTGATTTTAACGTTCAAAAACATATTGATAGATATAATTCTATCCGTCGTTTTCTAATACGACTCGTATTAGCATATGTCGCAGCATTGCACGATAAGGTTGACAAGATAACGAGGAATTCATTGCCAATATTTTCGAAATGTGCAATAAGCACATTTCATAATTTGCTAATGGATTTTCTATGTTATAATTAACTGCATTATAAAACGCTGCCTGGCATTGGCACATGTCAAGAACTAAATTCCCCTCTTGGCATCGCCTGACAAAAGATGCTTCAATAAATGAGATGCACTAATGTTACGCATGATTTTGCACAAATAAAAAAAAACATAACAGTATTTGCGTTTAATACTCACTGAGCTCCTCCAAAAAAGAGATCAAAATCCAAGAATTCAATTCTGACTCTTTGTCTTTTATCGCCACGAAAATTGTATGAACAAACGAGGTTCTTAGGATAAACACCAGGGTAGGTAGGAGATAAAAATTCACCGTCTCGTTTATCTTCGCTGAAGATATTAAAACTACATGAAGTGTTAGGAATTAAAGTTCCTATAGAGTAACGGTCTGAAAGAAAACAATTGAACGAGACAAAAAAAAATCAACGCAAGAAGGCTATACGAACAGAAATCAATAAAGCCACTTAATATGCTAATCTCATTCGATGAGAACTCTATAATTGGAAGTGATTATCATGGCATAGAAAAGGCGCTATGCCAAGTACAGAAAGGTGTTAATAAAATCTAGAAAAACGTAAACATTTCGTGGTGCTTATAGAACTTAAACCGCAGTTGAAAACATCAATGTCAATATATAGAGGCTATAAAACCTTTTTTTAATGCTCCATTAAATGGAGTATATAAGGAAGAATTTTAAAGACAATTTAAGATGGTAATTAGAGAACCAAGATAAACAATAATACTCAATAATTTCCAACGGGGAAACTACATTTTTATTGATTACTTTCAACGGTTTAAATTTGATATAAATGTAACGTCACCCCTAGTGAAAAATGTCATTAGGTCTCATAGAGGAAATCTATGAGATTATATGACACTATATTAGATTATGGAACACAGTTATGAGACCAATGAGACTTGCTTATGAAACTAGTGAGACTATTTGAAATACTCGAAAAGATTTAATGAGAATCCATAATCAAAAGGATTTTATTCTATAGAACTATAAGGCAAGAGTTCGTTAATAATAAGATTTTATGAGTTTATTATGAGACTCCTCTCTAATAAAAATGTTTTATAAATTTTAATTGGTATATATACGAGAAGTTCTATATCTCCATTATATGAATCCCATAAGCAATTGGGTATCAAGTAATGATAATTTTCATTAGAGATTGTGTTGCTATAAACATGGTAGGGTGAATTCTCTAAAATCCCACCAAACAATGCATTTTTCAAGCATTTTACAATTTTCTAAATGAATTTTGCTTGAATGAGCAATTTCTTAGCACATTGCACACAAATGTGTATTGATTGCTTCATTTTGGATCGATTCCCTTCAAGAACCAGAAGGGACTTTTGGAAACGGATTTTAAAAAGCCCATTCGTAAATTCAAATTTTCATGAAAAAAATATCAAGAAACTTTAAAATACCTCTACAATGACCTGGAGTAAAGTAAACTGAGCTATGGTCTATTTAATTAAAAACATTTCACTATAAGCACATCCTGGCAATCTTGATCATCCCAAATTGGTTGAAACTATAAAGTTCCATGGCAACAAATATAATAAAAAATCATGAACTAAGAAGTACGATGCTTTTATGGGAATTTTAAAAGATTTTTAAAATATCCAGTTTGTGGTGAATTTAGTAGTATAGTCTCTTAATTTGCATACCGGTATATTAATTGATAATTCCAAGCAGAATTTATGCCGTTAAACATTAAATATCATCATCATTAATCAGGATTTACTTTGAGGTGTATTTTAAACCACGAATTGATAAGGTTTACTTTAAACCGGGTAAAGCGTAATGACTATAAAAAATTTATCAAGTTAGCTATAGCTATAGCTACATCTATTTAAGATACTGTCACTTCTTATTCCAATAACATTATCTCGATTAAATGCAGCTATATGCAGTGCATTCTATAGAATAAAAAATTGAATTTTTTCACATCTTACCTGCGTTTATGAATTCGTAAGTTCCATGGAAATCTCTATCTACATTCTCTTGGTCTGAGTAAAAGCTAAGCACTAAGATTCTGAACAAGGAAATCCTTTGTCTGGGAGGGATTCGTCCACAATATCTTCCACCAAATGGAGTGGATATTAAATCTGCCTCAGGATTGGGAACTTCAGTATATAAATCCAGGTACTCATGATTGCACCTGCAAAGAAACAATGAAAAAAAAAAGTGTTTACAGGGGTGGATGACAAATCCTTCTTACCAAACATCGGAATTTCAGAAGGAGCAGCAGTACAATCCGACATCAACTACGGTTTTTTTTTTTTCATGGTTTTGCAAATTGTCAACTCATAGCACAACACGGGAAACACGAATCCAAGAAAGAGACTACAAAAATGCATCAATATTAATTACTCGCTTAGATCAATACAAAAAGTTCAAACAATAGAAAGATCGATAAACGTGCAAAAAAATGACATGAAATGCATATCGATTTCTTCGCAGTTCTACTTAGACAGAATCAAGACACCCCGCACAGATTTGGGCTAGATACACGTGATGTGGTCATCTATCATCAAACAAGCCAGACAAGGTAACTCTACTTGCAAAAACAACTTTAATGGCAGCAGTAAAAATATTATATTGCTTATCAATTCTGGCTGTAAAGTGGTGAGAACCTCCGCAATCAAACGTGGTTAGTTATTTACTTGATCAGAATTTTGAATTTGAAGGTCACCATCTTTCCTAATTGATAAAATGACTATACTTTATGGAGGAACTGTGAACATTAAAACGATCGATGATATTATAAACTTCCTGCAATCCCACAATGCCAAGAGAGCAGTTTGGCATAAAATCCCATAAAAAATAAATTACAAGTTCTTTTTGTATGCAAGTTAGAATGTACACTTAAAAAACCACTACTAATAATGCATTTAAGAAATATTTAAAAGTGCACGACGCACATTGAAATGATAATTTAAAAAGAAAAATAATTGTTCATATACACGGGGGCTCAAAAGTCTGTGCCTTTCCTATTTTTTTCTTAACCCTTATAGCTGTGAAAATTTTCTTTTGTGTTTAGATAGGAAGTCATGGGTGCCCTATACACTGATATTGTTAGATTTTAAATATGATCATTTTATTACTGAATCCCAAATTATAACTTTTTAGCCGTAACACTTAGGACAAAATGTCAAATTAGTGAAAAAAGGAGATTGGACTGTTGGTATTACATGTATATAAGCTGATTTATGGGTATTCATTGGCAATTATTTAAAGTTGTTACATGCTTTTGAGAACAGTGAGAAACGCTAAATGATAGTTACGCTGCAGCACAGTGGTGCACTGCAGTGAAGATTTCGGTTTATAAGGCGCCAACATTTCATATCACTTGTAGGTAGTTTCAATGAAGTACATTAATGTTCTGCAGCTTAGCTACCATTTGGTGTTTCCAAAAACATTGCAGCAACTTTAAATAATTTCAAAAATTTGACATTTTGTCCTAAGTGTTATGGCTAAAGTTATAATTTCGATTTCGTTCAAAAAATGGCCTGGGGTAACATTTAATATTATCAACGAATAGAGCACCCATGATTCCCTATTTACCCACACACTAAACAGAATTTTAACAGCTAGAACGGTAAAGAAGAAAATTGGGGTGGCATTTACTTTTGAGCCACCCTGTATACAAGTATATGTGTAGCATATTTATGTATCTGCTTTTAATGTGGATAAATTAAAACATGGTTTAAGTAGAATTTTCCATTACATACTTTATATTAGGTAGAAAATTTAAATTATAACATTTGAATGCATATACCATATACATATTATACTGAAGATGGTATAATGGCGTGTGCCTAAAATGTAATTTAATTGGTGATATAATAGGTGTATACATGTATAGTAGGTTCAAAGAATAAATCAGTATTTAAGAACTAAATGTTTATATGAGCTTTTAGACCTTATGGTCTGCAATTGTGTTATATAGTAGTTATAACAGTATAGAGCAGTGAATATATACCGTGAAGACGGTATAATGGCGTGTGCCTAAAATGTAATATAATTGGTGATATAATAGGTGTATACATGTATAGTAGGTTCAAAGAATAAATCAGTATTTAAGAACTAAATGTTTATATGAGCTTTTAGACCTTATGGTCTGCAATTGTGTTATATAGTAGTTATAACAGTATAGAGCAGTATATGTGTTATATAGACCATAAGGTCTGCAAGCTCTTATACACAATTATGCACCTCTAAAAAAAGATTAAGTCATTTTTTTTAGTTTAACTCCTTTAAATTTTAGTACAAGTTTATAACTGTAGTGTAAACTCGTTTAATTAGCAATCAAATACCGTCTTTGAAGTAATTCAACACGATTTTCATCGTATATTTTATAGTAAGCTTACACGTAGATGACTTAATTTCCAATAAAAAAAATCAATTGTGTGAAATAAGAAAGTTTGATATTCAAGGTATCCAATTTCCGCTATAATATATAATTGTAGATGTATCGTTCCACATCTGCCTAATAGAGCAACTGCCGACTAATTAAAGGTTAATGAAGAAGAGTATTAATACCTTATTAATTCAACGAAGTAATCCGTCTTTCCAACGTCAAATTATCAAACGTGATCACGTTTGCATTATACGAGATTAAATATCCATAATCTGAAGTGCTAATAACAAGATATAACGAAAGCTCCCAACCAAAATATCATGCAGCTCACTGCAAGATGATCTACATTTAGATTTTACTTAATTAACTCTAATATTGATATTGCCAGCTTTTCTCAAAAATAACTACTATATCGACAAATTGAAAATGTCTATTTGCCATTGAACTATAGGTGAAAAAGCCTTTATTGGCTTTATAATATAAGTTATTTGCAAAAACATACACATCAAAGAGATTATAGAAATGAAGAATTAACTCCAGTATCTTAATCGCCTTACTTCCTTTATATATCAGTGAAGATTTCTATAAACAATGCCCTACAGTATGATTTAATTAACCGGTGCTCTATGAATTGCACACATTTTAATTATCAGGGAAAGATGCGTGTATAGTATTAAAATCTTTTAACATAACGAAACCAAATTTTTTAAATGAGTTAAAATTGAGAAATGATGGTTGGAATCAATTTAAAATAAAAGAAATTGAAGAACCCATATCCCTTCGATTTATGACGTCTTCTAATAGCTAAACTTTGTGTATTTCATCAATGATAACAATGGAAATAGAATGAACTGTACATGCAACCATGTAAACTTATTATTGAATAAAAAAATTGGTCATTTCTTCACTTGAATACAGTGCATTCAGTGTGAATATAATTTACAGGTTTAAAAATATAATTCTATTCACGATGTTAAATGTTCTGGAGACTATCTAAAGTATATCAGCATAATGTCTCAATAGATGTCAGGTTTTTACTTGCAAAGATATACGAGAACCGAGGAATACACAGTATTCAGACTTGAGCCTTTTTGTTATACACTATAAGCTATGAAAAGCAAACAAAAGCTCCAATGTGAATTTGCTCTCCAAGTCCTGTGCAAAGTTCTTGAGCAAAACTCTTGAAAATAGCACTGAGTATTTTTTTTTCTTCCATGGATAACATTTCCCAGCAAAAAATCTCTTTAAAGTTTGAATACAACATAAACCAACATGCTTTAAATCGCAAAAAATAAAAAAAACATCTTTATCTCTTCCAGAAATTCTCAGCCTACACTATGTTCACGATTTTGTACAGCCATGCATGAAAATCAATTCAAAAGAGCATCACCATGCAAAATCTTGTAAACAAAAAATTACTGTATAGTTGTTGTTTTTTTTTAAAAATGAAAAAAAGCTGTTTTACTTCATGCATTTTAATGAAAGTCACATGACAATACATGTCTGTATAACTTCTTAAGAATTCTGTATAAGCAAGTTGTCCTTTAAATTTTTTTATTTAAAACTTGAACCACAAATGGCCACACTAATTGAACATTAGACGGTGCATATTCATTTAAGATGGTTGCATACCATAATAAGCCTTTTTTTAGTAAATTTTTCATTTTGAAAAACTGTTAGGAACCAATAAAATGTACGAGGACCTAAAATAAATATTCCGTTATTTGTTTTAATTTTTTGTTTATGTACATGTATAAGCATATTCCATTTCATGGAAATATGTTCCTAAAGTTTACCAGACCCTCTACAATTATAAACTTTCAGACATATTTCCATGAAATGAAATGTACATAAACAAAAAATAATAGAATATTTATGATATGTCTTCGTACATACCATTTGTTCCTGACAGTTTTCAAAATTAAATTAAAAAATAATTTAGAAAAAAAGGCTTATTCCGGTATGCAACTCTCTTAAGATAATAAAACATTTATTCTAAACAAACTTATAAATCACAACCACCCAATCTGATTGGTTGAATTCAGTCTTCCTTCAACCCTTCATTGTCTTAGTTTACGACTTTATTTGCACCAAAACTATATTCTTATCCAAAGATATAATAATGCATCCACACATTTCTTCCAGTTCAGCACAATAAAAAATAGGTTTCATTGTCTACAATATCTAGCATACCGAATGTAGGAAATAAAAGGTTCTTATTCATTCCCCCAAGCACCTTTCACCGCTTTCTAACCCAGAGAATCCTACTATCATTTTCCTGTTCTGAGGCAATTTTCTAAAAACCTCATAAAGTTATGTTGCTCTATAATGCATCCTTTCCATCACTTCCCATACAGCCTTTAGAAATAGACCAAGTCTGTATTTTCTATTACCTGAATTTATAAGGGTGGAAAGAGAGGTGGATTCGTCAGTTAGAACAATAGAAATACAGTAATAAGATGAGGGCAAAGACTCAAACTTTAACCCTAACAGCAAGCTAGGTAATATCATACAAGTTATAATGTACATGTAAATTATAGTTAGCTATTTCAAATACTTTTAACCTTCATAAGGATTGTTACTTAAAATACACGTATGTTCAGGATGCATTAGAAGTTAGTCTCCCTAGCTATTTCAATTACAATTTCATATTTTTACAAGATGCCAAGGGCAATATGAAGTCAAGCCAGACAATTACCATGTTTATCCTTTGCTAGGAAGCAAAAGAAAAATTACTTGTATGTCCTTAGGTTTCTGATAATGCTAAATTCTTCTACATTTTCATGTAAAACATTTTGATAATGATAACCATCCACTGTTCAACGTATTTTCTGTTCCGATTATTTATAGACCTACCACATATATTACTTGAATGTTGTGTCATGTGTACATAGTATACATGTATATTAAGGCTCATTACCCTTTGGAACAAGTCCTATACCTGCAATGCTAAATTTCAAAACACATTTTTTCCATACCTTATAAAAATAAATTTAAAAATAAAATTGCTCAATATTCATCACGTCTTGATGCATCCTGCTGTCTATTTCATTTTGTCAAATTCAATAGCATAAATTCATAATTGCATATATTTGAAATATGGATTTCTTTGATGGAACACTAGCGGCCCCCCAGCGGCAAAATGATGATACTACAACCTCTCAATTTATTTATTAAAAAAAATAACTGGTGGAAATATATTTTTAAAATATAAGCCAGCTGGATGCACCAAAACGTGATGAATATTGAGCAATTTTTTCCATTAATTTATTTTTATAAGTTATGGAGAAAATGGCTTTTAAAAATTCAACATGACAGGTGTGTAGCAGGTTAATGAGCCTTAAGGTGAGACTTTGACTGTTTTAAATATTACAGCATAAAGGATTACTTTTTTTTATAAAGGTATGCAAATCTAATAGTGACGATAAATAATATATTTTTCTAAAAACACAACTTAGAAAGCTTATAAAGCTCAACCTCCTTTATCAATAGACGTAGTGGTAATTTCAAACGCAATCAAATGCATTTTCTTGAGGATATAACCATTTCTAAGTTTAAAAATTCAATATATACATGTATAAACAAGTTTAACTGCTGTCTGGCTTAGTGTCTGCAACAATCCAGTATGCTTTTTTATTGGGTTTTTAACGCCTTCTGAATCCCACTATATAATTGAATGAAGAACAGAAGAACTTGACACACGAATATATGCTATAAACAATTTGATTGTTCATTAGTTAAGTGAGGTAGAAATGGAACTAAATTATAGGGTTATAGGAAATGTTTTGTACTCACTCAGGACGAGTTCCTGCTGCAGATCCACTAGACGATAGCAAATAAAACAATGGTAGAGAAACAAGGAATTATTGCGTTATATTTCAATTATTGATATAGAGGATATAGACATGGTGTCGATAAATAGTAGGCAGAATAACGGTGTATGTTTAGCTTATGAAGTGAACTTATGTATAGGAGTTAAAAAGGTGAATTACGGACTGAATATGAATTGCAATATTGTGGCAAAGCACCTCTGGGAATGAGTGAACGAAAAATTAAGTGCAAGAATTGTGCTTTAACTTACGTAAAACTTATAAAGCAAGAAAGCTTATAATGCATTAAAAGTGCATCGTGGCCCTATACAGTTTATAATATGCAAGGTTATAAGGTGTAAAGTGATGTAAATCACCGTTCACAATAAGAGCATTCAGAGCTATTTCTGATAGAACAGCCTAGTTAGACATTTGTAGTTTATAACTACATATTAAAATGGTTATATGCCGTATATTATCGTTTTATATTCCGAGGTCGTTATATAAAATAGGTTTACATTCAGCTGCCCCAAATATATTTGCGCACTTATAGGATATGGACCAAAAGCCAGTGTCACTCCACTTTTTTTTTCATAAATCATAAATAGTAATATAAATCTTTTAATGCGTTAAAATTAAAAAATCGCTTCATGCTAGAATGAATCTGGGATGATTCTGAAATGATATTGGAATCAATGATTGCAATCGAACATCTTGTTTTTGATACCATTCATCCATTAAAATCAAGAATGATTCTAGAAAAAACAAACTCGTTTGTGACCTGGATTCATGCTAGAATCATGTGATGCTCTATTCTTTGATGCGCCGGTATACTATGTGCAGGTGCATCGCGAATCGCAGGTATGTCTTTAGGAATCATTCTAGAATGAAGTGATTCTTTAATCACTGAAAGCACTATGTTTTTACCTTAAGTTTCACCATTATTTTCAAGTCGCTTCACTGTAATGTATACCACTATACGGCAGCGTAACTACAAGTTGACATTACCTTAATTTGCTCTTAAAAGACATTGTAACAACTTTAAATAATTGCCAATAAAGACGAAAACAGTTAATTTTATACAAACAAACCATTATCTTCCTTTTCCTATTTTGACATTTATCATAAGTGTTACTGCCAAAAAGTTAGAATTTTGGTTTTCGTGAAAAAAATAGTTATTAGTAAAATTTAATAACATCAATGGATAAAGCATAACGTGACTTCATATTTGACCGCATTAACAGAATTTTAATAACTATATAATTTCAAAAAAAAAACTATTCGGTACTGACTTTTGGTCCACCCTGTATGCATTGTATATTTCCTTAAATGTACTAATATTTTTTAATATCCATATTTTAAAACGAGAAATATGAACAA
Organism: Xestoiulus laeticollis; assembly: GCA_034698905.1. Taxonomy (NCBI): domain Eukaryota; kingdom Metazoa; phylum Arthropoda; class Diplopoda; order Julida; family Julidae; genus Xestoiulus; species Xestoiulus laeticollis. The sequence continues at coordinate 10,900 of JAQGCC010002907.1, forward strand.
TTATAAAAAAGTAATTAACATTTTTATGTTACGAATTCTTCACCTTTTCTAGAATTCTTGCATTTGAAAGTTATTTTTAGTTCAATAAATATCAAAAGTATCAGCTTTTATTATCAATAAAAAATAGAATACGATTTAGTCTTTTATCAATTAAAGAGATACAGTAATAATATTTTTCATAATTTCGCCAATACACTGCAACAGTGTTCATTATAACTATGAGACACAAATGTACAAATTGTATAAAGGATTCATGATAAAGGATAAAGGATAAAGGATTCATGTACCAATGATGGATACGACATCATCGTATCCTTTTCATGTAAAATTTTGATAATATCATTCCTTGCTTCGAAAACAATTAAAATAGTTTATTATTTATTGTTTTTAAGCAAGAAATCTGTATTTCCCAATTCAAAAACGCATTTTTACACAATGCATGCATGAATATGCACTGCAATAGACGCCCACAGTGTACTACTTCGTAAAAAAAGTTATACACTGAACAAAACACGGGGAATCGTTCATGTATGCTACTATTTTTATACGATATATTCCATCGTATTGATATGAATGTATATCAAACCTCCGAATCGTTTCTCTCCAAATACCTTTCCTGTGGAAACAGCTTGGGACTAATTAATGAGATTTTCTCAAATAATACCAACACTCTTAAAAGCAATCGTCAAAACTCCAGGAGGCAAGAAAACTGCAGACGTGATAAAGTGCGTGTCTCACAAAATTATCCGATAGAAATCAAACTCACAAAAGACTGGTAAACTAGATCGAAAATCATTTGAAGGAGAAAGTCTGCAATGATTTCTTCCTATACGAACTTATTTATCAACAACTATAGGAAATCGTGACTTCTACGAAATAGTCGAGCCACATTTTCAATACTTGCAAGGAAATATCTTAAATGGATCGATCCATGCAATGATCTGGTTGAAAATGTCTTTTAAAGGGAATATACTTTTCATTCAGATCCATATTTTTTTTTGTAAATAGAATGTGAAAATAGGACCAATAACTAATCCTGATTTCACATGATTCAAAATGATTTTTAAACGTATTTAATTGTCTGATGCATGTATATAGATCTATACTTGTAAATTGTAAAGTAGCTTGTATTGAAACCATATAGTCTTAATTTTACATTTTCTATTCACCATTTTATTTCATGAATTTAAGTCTAGTAAACTTAAGAAAATGCTAAACTTTTCAGATGAAATATACAAAATTTCAAACAGTTTATATAAACTTACTATATTGTTTGGGCATCATTATTTAAGTACATGTGAAGTACAATGTATACTTTTATGCAAAACTTTAAATAAACTTTTGAAATTTAGAATCTATCTGTTCCATAATTTTTAAATTACACTAATGAAGACTAAGAACAAACTTACACAAATATAACACCTTTATTGCATTATTAAGCACATTTATGTACTAAAGAATGCACTTAAGGGGGAACTGAACTGACTCTGAACTGCATGTTTTGCTATGAGGGAAATTTTGATACATACTTTTAAAAAAAATGCTTGATATAATACAAAAATAAAAATTGATAAAAATGCAGTATTTTTGTAGCTACTACATGATCAAAATTTTACAATTTTCCCATTTATAGGGGACTGTAAATGAAAAAAAAACTGTAAAAGTTTTGCGATAGTTCTTCGACACGCCACTAGGTGGCAGCAGGTACTGGCACGGTGTGAATTCCAAAAAGAAAATAAGTATTTTAGTTTTTAATTTTTTAAAAATTCCCTATAAATGGGAAAATTATGAAATTTTGATCATGCAGTAGCTACAAAAATACTGCATTTTTATCAATTTTTATTTTTTTATTATAACAAGTATTTTTTTTAAAAGTATGTTTCAAAATTTCCCGCATAGCAAAACATGCAGTTCAGAGTCAGTTCAGTTCCCCCTTAATAGGATGTACTTTTATTCATTTCAAAGTACCATTAAAGGTACTTTCAGCCTTCAAAGGTACATTTAACGAAACTTCTAAATATACCTTTTTTGGATCCTTTTAAAAATTCTGAAAAACCTGAAGGTATTTCAGAACATCTATTGTGACAACTTTTTTTTTAATTACGTCGAGTAATCGACGATTAAGGCGACTTCAAAGAACCATTCTTCACGCTATTTTCGCCAACAATATTGGTTTGTTGATCAACTACTACAAATTCAGTTATTTTTAAATAACAGCTTGGAAATTCAAAATATATCGTGGATATATTCCTTGCAACCTTCTATGGATGTCATACAACCGTGCAACTGTTAATGCAGCTCTAATTTGGTATACCCCTGAACACATTTTCTAAACTTCAACACTATGTCATTTGTTATATTCTAATATCTACAAGCACCATAGGTGATAACCACTCACGAAAACAAAAAACGAAAGAAAAATGAAAAATGCTAAGATAATTGTCATGATGCACTTGATTAAGATTAGGCTAAGCGTGCAAGCATCCCATGCGTGCATTCCCCTAAACTAAAGACTAATTCCCACATATATTACAAAGAAAATTCGAGAGGACTTACTCAGGTGGCGCTCCAGACAAATTAAACGAATTGAAGATGATTTTAACTCTTTCTGAGGGAGTTGCTATGAAGGTGTAAATACACTGATGAGGTCCAGGGTCCTTAGAATTGGTGAGATTAGGCGAGAAGAACGAGCCATTGCGAGGACCGTTAGGATTGCTGATGAACATCCTGTCACATTCTAACAGCAAGAGTAAAATCAGAAACACTGTTAATAAGGCCAAAAAATACGAGGGGAAAACATGTACTTAAGAGTGCACTTAGAGAAAAAGTATACTAGCCAAAATATATTGACAAATATATAAAAATAACGTCCTATGCCACCTATGCCAGGTCATTACGTTTATTATTGATTTTGTATTTCTTGTGATTTTATTTAAATCCTTTATAGATAATATAAGAATCTATAAAGGATAATCAATAATTAAATTAATGTTATGTCAAGCTGGTATCTTATACAGTTTCATCACAACATAGAAACCAAAGAAACATATTGGTATTTTGACAATATTTTAAGAGATGGATTTAAATCATATTGAGCAAGTATTAATTATCAATGTTATCTTAACTATACATGTGCATGAATGCTTTGAAGTTTATTTTGAAATGTTTAGTGAATTAATTAGTCATAAATCAGATTGAATATTAATCAATTTTGCATTAAGTTATCTGCTAAAAGTACATGATTAGTGTTTGCAAGATGGCGTCCGCTTCTTCTAACAAAAGCATGCCAGAATGCATGATAAATAGTTTGAGCGAAAAATTCCCCTCTTGGATAAGCCTAAGCAAATCACATTTCATGTCTTCTTCAATGAAAAAGCAATTTTTATATATTGCATAAGCGCATTTTTAGCTCCAGTAGAAAGGACCAAGCAATGAAAGCCAAGAAGAAGATTCATGGATTGCAAAATGTCATTAGAAAGAAAAATCGATTAAATCCTCAAATTATTCTGTAAAAATTCTTAAAACGAATTATAAATACGATTTGGATGTTTACTTAAACGAAAACATCGCCAGAAGATGGACGCCAATTTGAACAAATCATTCTAGATGTTGCTGCTACTTAGTCTGTCAAAATGCATGATTTTGAAAGCTAAAATTGTTATATGAAATTGTGCCAATAATAATCTGGTAAGGTAGCATAAGAGGTTACAAACACCAAAATAGTAAATTTAAAATAGAAACTTAATGAACTTTAAAATAAAATCAATTTGTATAGTCTACATCAAATAAATGTAAAGAGTGAATCCAATTTCTGTTAACAATTTAAAATCAACATTTATATTTAATAGTTATTTGTACCTAAAATTATAATTTTTTAAGCTTTTATAAATTTAGAAATTTAGTGAAAATTTCATTATGAAAACATTTAAAATACCATCTTTTGTTCCACTTTGTTAATTTTTTTTAAATTATTTTAATCCAAAAAATTAATAAAAATGTAGTTTGATTTCTGTTGGATTAACTCTTCACAAGAAATATGCCGATTTTCTAAATAAAATCACAAAATACACACAAACACAATTACGATGAGAACACAAACGAGAATTAAATCTAATTTATCTGAACAAGTGTGCTATATAATAGAAAGATATATTAAAAAAGATAAAAAAAAACATTATACGAATTGAAAACTCTCGACGCATGCACTTTTAAAGTGACTAAATGAAGTCATGTGCGCAGTGAAATGTGATCAAAATACTGAAGCTAAAAATAACGGAACGTAAACTTGAAATTACTACAAGAATATCAGTAGGAAATAATCAAAAGAATAAAAAAATAAAATGAAATGAACGAAAAATAAATGTGAACTAAAAATGGAAATAAAAAGGAGTGCCCAAATGCAAAGCAGGTGTATAAGAAGAGGTACAAAGAAGGAAAGGCGGATTTTGCCATCATTTCTTCACCGAAAATGAAGACTTCTAGACATCTAGTCATGTTCGACATCATGCTAGAATCTAGAACAAGCCATCTATCTACATACTACGAGTGCAATGCGAGGGACAGAAAAGTTTATTTTAGCCAGAAGTTCATAGAATCTTAGATGGAATCAGGTTATCATTTCAGCAACTACCACAATTGAAAAACCACATCAAATCTATGGTCAATATCAGAGAATTGCAATGTATAATAGTAAAATAACCAACACATGAAAATCGTTTGAAATAAGTTGATATTAATGCCTATAACGCCTGTAATTTAGTATTTAGCATTGCAATTAAAGTCATAAGGTGTTTCATACATGTACAACCTAGTGTGTTTGACGTCAGAATGACGTCATGCATGCTTGATGAGAAAATTAACGGGCTATTAGAAACAGTGATCATAGGTATATCTACCAATAGGTGTATGGTGATACTTGTTTCGTATCTTCTGTAGTTAGTAATCTCTATGTATAATACCCTAATGTTTTATAACCTAAAATAAAATAATTTATTATGAATTTAATGTCCATTACTTTAGTTACATGGATGAAATTTACATGTACATCAAGTATTGCCCACATATTTATTTGGCTAAACCGGCATATTGATTAAATCTGAATCTGACACCATCTTCACCAACGTGAAGTGATGCAATGTGCAGAGTCATGTTAGGAGAAATTCCCATATCCAGCCAGTTGCTTAGGATGGCCATAGATGTCCAAAGGGTCATATTTGCTTGGTCATTGCAAAATATCGTATCATAATCAATGTCAAATCCAGGCCTTTAAACCGCAAATATATTGCTAATACTTGTACCAAAATTAGCGGTGCTGTTTTCGCCAAGGCACAAACCGGCATTGATTAATGACCATAGATGCAGGTGGACAGGAGGCACTTAGGGGTGAAAAATCAATTTTTGAGTGCATAACGTAAATATGCATGGCCTTAGTATTTTTATCGGCTACTGCACTTTGCTAGTAGAAATCCTTTATTGTGGGTTTATCACGAACATAAAGCCACTTCTTGGGAGTCTGGTCAATTTCTTAATTGCATCTAGACCATTGGACCACGTAGAGTTGAAAATTCTCCTTTTGTCATTATCGAATATGAGCTTCCATCTCGTATCCAATTATAAGATTGCTGCCGAGTTGTCAAGGAGAAAATGCAAAGGCCAAACACATTATGAACTTTACATAAATCAATATTTTTGCTTATAATGAGTTTACATTCATGTCATCACATGCATATTACATGTATTTATTATACATGGGATGTACATAATAATGCAAGGACTAAGAAAATGTAGGGAAAGGATGTATTTTTAAAACCTTTTATTTAACTTGGTTAGAAGGGAGCGCATGGTGTTTGTTTGATAACATTTGATATGGATCGTGTCCTTTTTAACCAGGTTTCACTCGTCTTAGAGATCTGAAATTTTGCGTGAAGATCAGTCTCA
>JAQGCC010002908.1:0-16835 GCA_034698905.1 Xestoiulus laeticollis
CACAATGCAATTCTGAGACATTGGTTATAAACCGCATTTGTAAAGGTACTCCACAATATTTTATCACATGTTGCTAATATATAAAATGGCTCAAAAAAAAAGCAGCTCAAACATCATTTTTCATGATATTTTTTTGTCGATGTACGCTAAAAATGCTTGACGCAACTCCCTTTTTATGTCCATTATTGAGAGGTTTGAATTGTAATCCTTATTTTAACGTGGCGCCATTATTTTAGCTTTAGATATGGCTTAAATTCCATGTCGTTTTTCTTCATCAATTACACGAATTGGTGTTCTTAATCCCAGCAATTAAAATTTTAGGCCATATTTGGTTTTACAATGGTATACTTTTTATTGAACACGTTTTTATTCATATATATTTTTTTTTTCATTTGAATCCAACTTTCTCACAACAATCAAAATTTGCGCTACATGCAAATGGGCCTAGATGAATATATTTGAGGTAAACACGAAGCACATATCACATGTAGTACCAAAAAAGGACGAGTTATTAGGCCACGATAATTCGTTTAACAAAGCACAAGTTGCAAAGCCTTATGTTCAGCAAAATAAAATTGCTCACGCTTTTGGCAGATGGTACCAAGTGCAGCAGCAAATTTTTGTAAAACGGATGATTGAAAATTTTATTTACAAATGAACACTTCCTAACCGTGGTTTGATTTTTGCCCTACAATCAGCCTCAATGGGACCAATCGATAGAAAGTGAAATTTAAATTTCAACCATGCATTTTCTCTACAAATTTAAGAAACTTTGTGTGTGACAATTATTATATTATACACGTTAAATGTCGTATTAAATTAAACGTGTCACTCGTATAGCTGAGAATAATTTACTACATTGATTTCCATCCTAAAGGCTTCGATGTGGAATGTAATTTTGTGAAAAAGATTGATGAATACGTATTGCCAGAGGAGAAATTGTTGTCTAATTCGACTGCAGGAAATTAAAAATACGGTTAATCGTATAACTAATCAAAAAACGAGTCGAATTATGATTTAGCACAGTATGACTAGAGAAAAAAAACGTGTTTTTACCAGCTTTTGAATAATTATACATCGAAGTTGATTCCTGGTGAGGCACGCTTGTTACCTGGGCAATAGCTGAAAAATAACATTTTTCCCATGCTCATTTTTTCCGGTTATAAAACAACGAGCTATAGACATATAATTATATTTGGAATGACGTTTTATGCTAGATAGTCGAACCTCCATTTTTGAGCATATAACTTGATTTATCAAGAGTTGGGCAAAATGTTGATATAGCTACAGGCACGTCCCTCTTTAATATGCTTTTCAATTTACTTAGCCATATGATGTGATTCTCAGACCATATAAATAATTTTGAGGAAAAAAAGCGAAAATTTGTAGATGTTTTTTACAATATAAGCTCACATAATGGCATATGGCCAATGATCCATTTTTGCCCGCATAATTTTACAGCGTTATAATATTATCTTCGTCCTTATATAAAAATATACAAGATTACATATGAAACTCGTCTTATGTGTTAAGCGATATACTTTTGTAAATGTATTATTTAATACAGCTGATATTTACCATTAAATAAAGCTTTCCTATTCTTTATAACCACTTTCTTTGAAAATAGTATGACATATTGTTTCTAATACATTTCCTGATGATTTTTTAAAGAAAATATAACTAACAACATTTCCGTAATATGCTATACATGTAGACTATGTTCAAGCATAACTTGCAAATACATGTATGTAAAATAAATTTATTTCGAGAAAATTTTCCCATAATTTAGAGGCTATCTTTAGACTAAAGCTTTTTATGATTAGTAAGAACTATATATGACAAATATATTTTCTTAATTTGTCAGTTTGACAGTACAATATTAGAATGTATTTGCAGGTAGCGTTTTGCTATTTATTGTTTATTATATATTTATATATGTCTGATAAATTTAAAAATATTTGATAATGTAAGTTGCAAACTTGTTGATTGTTGAATAACTTTAGTACCACAAATAGAAATGGCATAACAATTTATATAGAAATTTATATATGTAGTAAAACCTCGTGTTTGAGAATTATTTCATTGTACATTATCATCGAATATGGATATGATGATTTTTCCAGATTAGCTTGATTTACACTTGCTTAATTTATATATGATTAATAGTATCATTATAATGCGCCAAAACCTGTAAATTAGGAAACTCTGTATATAGCGATGACCCTGGATGTGGCGATAACTCACAATCGATACGGTGCACTTGTATGATCATTACTTTAGCTGAATCTGCAAATAGCACTATCCATCAAAATGATACAACTTTTTGATTTGGTTCCAATGGTTTACGCTATTCACAGGTTTTGGTGTATTATACAATGGCTGAAACCTTAATTGATGGCTGATCCTTGTAATCTTTAAACGGAGATTCGACTATTTAGCCTTCAGGATGAAAATATCTGATATATAGACTGAGAACTTAAGGCGTAGCTCTTATATACTCCCAGGGGGCTTATTACAGGGCAAAAAAATAAGAGGAAGAGTGAAAAAAAAAAGATCAAATCGAAAAAACCACGAATTTCACTCATGGACGTCAATGACGGATGTAATCACCGGAAAATTTCTTGTAATAGCTGTTTTTATCCGCCTCTCCCCCTATCATCCTCTGCAAGCCATCATCTTCTGGAAACCAATATTTGATCGTAAAGTCCACCCTATGGCCACGAGTGGTGTTCTCAGATTGAATGATAGGGGAGGGTTGCATTTCCGGTTTGTAATCATCGCTGCAGGATAGCACTCGATGACATGTTTGATCACAGAGACGCTGATTGGAGCATGGACATGCTGGTGCTGGTCCTTCTAAACGTGCTATTAAAGTTGACCAAAGTCGACTGTCTGTCAAGAATGCTTCGTCCACCTCTTTTGCTCTCTGGTGATTGCAGACAGCAGAACAGATAGTGATTGTAGTACTTCCTAAAAACCCCACTCACGCAGTACAGGGCAATGGGGTTGATGCAGGAATTGATGAAGGACAAGCAGAAGCCAATGATGCGACAAGCATGCCAGAAATCATCGTAATCGATATAAGCATTCTCGTGGAAATAAAACCACAGGAAGAACACGTGGTTTGGAAAAAAACATACTGCGAAGATGACCACGAAGGACAGTACCACCTTTGCCACCTTCTTCCTAGCCTCAATCTGCTTGCTCTGCTGGCCTTGTGGCTCTCCAGGCATGTTTCTGGAGCTGATGACCAGGTGTCTAGCCATGGCCACGTAGAAACCGGAAATGATAAGCAGTGGAATAAGGTAGTAGAGAAGGAATTTCAGCACCACGTTCACCTTAGGGTACTGCGGCCACACGTAATCAGGATAGGGCCAACACACCTCGAAAACGATGTCCTCTGTACCGTTCACCTGCTTCACGTGGGATAGGACCACTGTGGGGGTGGCCAGTAACACTGACAATATCCATATTCCTACGGCTGTGATAATGGTACCCTGACCCGCGTGACTGCCCATGTGGCGACGCATTGGTGCCACAATGGCGAAGTAGCGGTCTCCACTTAGGGCTGTTAGAGTGAACACTGAAACACCTATTGAGATATCCTTGACAAATTCGCTGAATTTACACATGAACTCTCCATAGGGCCAGCTATCCAATGTGTAAATTGTACTTGTAAATGGCAGGCTGACTATCAACACCAAGATGTCCCCCATGGCCAGGTTGATGATGTAGGTGTTTGGAACATTTCGGAGGTTCTTGTTTCGGACGAAAATGATGATGAGGGTACCATTGCCAAGGATACCTACTATGAATATGATGGCAAATAGGATAGGAACAACATATGTTTCAATACGCTGGTTGTAAGGCACGTACTCCTCGGCCTCGGTCCCGTTTAAAATCGTGAAGTTGTCCAGCACCATTTTTGCAATTTCGATATGGATGAAATTTTACTAAGCTTAGTTTGGGATGGATGTTGATTCAGCAGACTGGAGATGATTAATGTCCATCGGATTGATTAACTGTGAAAAGAAAGGGAAATAAATCAGTGGAGATGACGAGAATTGGGCATGACTGAAAGCATGGAAAAAATATGGTTTAATAATACTAATGTATACTAGCAAAAACTCCTTTGAGAATTGATAGAAACCATGTGGAAAACCAGGCACTTCATGTGCCCTAAAAAATCCTCCTTTTTAATCTAGGCAGCATTGTAAATTTTGCTGCATGTATAAGATTGCGATTATAATAACCATATGTTTAATGTGCATATCAAATTACAAATTCATTAATTTTTTTTATTATGAAATTGATTTACTATCTTTTGTTTTATTCTTTCCATCATCAAGCGTTTGATTTTAAGCTCACCAAATATGTATATTAAATTCCGGCATAAAATTTAGAACTTTTTGCCCTTATTCAGGTGCCTATACACACACCTCGCTATATGGCTTAGAAAACTGGTCTTAAAGCAAAAATTCTATATAACTAAATATGTGACATATCGTAACGTAATGAAATGGAGTATTTTTCATTTGTGTTACTATGTGACACTTGTTATAATACATGTATATGTGACATAATGAAACACACCAGAGATCAACAAATGAGACTAAAATATCAAAGGGATTTTATTATATTGGACTTCCTTAATAATACGATTTTCTAAGTCGATGAGATTCCACTCTAATGAGAACATACTTCACAAGATTTAATAATTAGGATAACAAGGGACCTTATAGTTAACAAAAAGAACACTTTTTTCTGGTGGTAAAAGGGCAAATGTTGAAAACCTCTAAGACGATTGGACATCCTGAAATACTGCACGAATAAGTTATTTATACGAAACAGATTTAGGTTACACTTTGCATTTAAGTTAAGATTTTGACATTTTAAGAAGTGGTCCCAAGAAAGCAAGACTGAACGATGCCCAGAATTACATTTATGGATGCAACATCTTGCTTGAAGAAGAAGAGAAAAGTCAACGTTAAGCCCTATTGTGCCTCGAAGATGTTGTTCAACTTTACCCTAGCACCAGGCAATCGATCAGCATTTAAAAGGAAAACCATTTGTTTTAGCTGCTAATATTGACTTAAGACGAATCGCTTTGATACCCAACAAAAAGGGTATTGCATTTCCATATTATTATACCCAGAACGTTGTGCACACTGTCGTCTTTACTGTCTCTCTACCTGTTCACTTGGGCTTTCTCATGGCAAAATAAAGTTGACATAGGTTAAGCATTTAAACCTCACATATATGAGACAATAATTTATAGAATTATATATTTTTTTGTATTTGAAAATAATTATCTTTAATTTAACATTATTATTAGCATACGAATGATCAAGGGGTAGTTTAACGTTTAACATTTAAATATATATTTTTAAAAAAAATTCTAAAATTGTACTCGTACTCGGAATTAATTTGCAAATCTTCATTTTTAGTTAGTTTATTGCAGTAATCATTTACTCTGGTGCATATATGCAATAATAAGCGATTTTATTTCGACTAAGATAGAATTCGTGACAATGGGGTAACAACCTGATTTAATTTTTGTTATGATTCGGTTTTCATCATAGATTTTTCAATGAACAAATATTCCTAAATACACTCAAGATTTCCAACCTCCTTTTGTCATACCCAAAGTGCTCAATCTGCATTTTCAAACCAATAGAAAATCAATTTCCATTGTTTGGAACGAAAACGAACTTCTTCCCTTCCCTGTACTCAATATGATTTCATAATTAATAGTAGATAATAATAGAAATTTAAGCTAATTTTTTTTCTGACTGTAAAGAAGTCGAGATGATCGTGTCTTATATTAATAAATTTCATTGTGCCATATATAGAGTTGTTTTCCTGTTTGGGAATTTATTTTTTATATAAGCTGTCGATAATTTGTAGGAAAAAAATATCTGGAAGTATAGGCTAGCTATAAGCACAAAATATTTAATCTTCCTCTCCCATTTTATTTGACGATGTTCCTTTGGTGATGCTTCAAGGCTTACATGTATATAATTCCCGCCTTTCTCAATCTTAATCTTATCCATGCGTATGCCGTTAAACAGCGTTCGTCATATGAAATGGAAAAAATTTAATTAAAATCTGATATCGCTTGATAAGTTCGTTATTATGGTTCCTAGAGGCTGAGCAAAACACCCTTGTATGATAGTAGCTTAGCTCGAATTCACTCCATGCCTACATCTTTAATAAACTTCTGTTGAGATGTACATATTTCTTTCGCTATTATGTGGTTCTCTGCCCTTTACAAGATGCTGGTTTCCTATCTTCATTACCTATATTCATGATGGTGGAACTGTCAAGACTTAATACTTTGAAAAAATAATTTGAAACCTTTAACTCGCTGAAGTGCCATTATGATATATTCTAATCAATTTGCATATTAATATTCAGTCGAGATCTAAACATTATATTTTAATGTCTGATTTAAATTTAGATATTTTGCACTAACGATTATGAAAATTGAAAATAAACCTACATCTATAATTATTCTCGTATAATTTCGCAATTCAATTCAAAGGTTTTGAAACATCACCAGCATATTTTGAAAAATATTATTTAAATTCAAATACCCGATGCAATAAGACCTATACTATAAATCAAAAATTTAACTATATCACCTATGTTAAAAGTTAAATTGCCATTACTCAAAATGCTTTAAAAATAATATAAAACATGTAGCTTATGCACTGAATTGCTATTATACTGCTTATAGAAATATTCTAATTCTAATTTGCTCATCCAAATATTATTTTTTAATCACGCCCCCATTTTAATTTACGATTTTTAAAATTGAACAGAAAATATCCAAAGTAAAGTTGAAACGCTACCAAAACATATTTTAGAAATATTTTGAATCAAGTGTGTTTTAAATCAAATTTCAATCGAAAGAAATACTCAAGTGCACATGTACAATTAAGATACCTTGACACCTTAATTCAATGTTTTTCAACAATTTTTAACAAAGCAATGACAAAAATCTCACATTGTCAAATTAATCTACAATATAAAAATTTCTATCATGAAATTTTGGTATTTTCGACGAAATACAAAAAAATCTAACATTTACATATCAACTGCGTTTACTTGTAACATAGAATGCACAATGAGGACTATAATTAATAAGTTGTTTGCATTTGAAAATATTTACGAAATACAAAAAAAAATCAAGAAATATAAGATTTTATATAAAACAAAATTAGTCTACTTCAGAATATATGTTCTTGAAGGGTATACTATAGGAATTAATTGAAAATAAACATTGTTTGCAACATCAATTCGATCGATATGAAAACATCATTGCCATTCTGTATGGATCGTTTGATGTCTGAATGGGCCAGTGATTCCTGATGATCCATTCACTATTTAGGATCTTTTAACCTATTTATGGATAAAGTAATCCCACTCAAGACATTAGCGAACCCATTTAAGTCGCATTTCCTTATAACTTCCATTAAGCCACCCCACGGTGGGTTCATTGTAGCTATATAAGCTCAGTTTTGTTCCTCAATGGGCTTGTATTAGAGGAATATGCAGGTAACATTTGACCAAAAGGATGTCTTGCTGTGCCTAAAAGCATAATAATAGCTTTAATCATAATTTGCATAAAAATTGCACTTTAATATATTTCACTCATGCTAAAGGTTTTGTGTAAGTTACATATACATGTACATAAAAAGTTAATCGGTCAATTCCTGTTAACCATGTGACGATAATTCCAGTACATGTTAAGTTTGACAAAACACGTATGGCAAATGAGCTGGCTTAAGAAGGATTTCTTCAATAGGATTCTGCTGAAGGAAGATAAAACACTAAATATCTTAATTGGATGTTTCTACCACTAATTTTCGCTGGTGTCTGGCTTGTTCTTTCACAGTCCCAATTCCCAAATTGCAAAGCTTTAATTAACAAAAAATCCTATCTTGCTTGAGCACAGACATAAGCTGCCATTAAGACAGGCAGTAATCCTAAAAGCATTCCCTTTATCATTTGGAATGGCTATTTTGGAAAACTATCTCGTTTATTTGACCCCTTATTTAACAGGGTCACAATTAAAACAAATAAACACGAGTCTTCTTTGGGTACAAATTACCTTATTTAGAACTTTTACTTTCTCTTATTGTATCTTAAAACATGTTTCGTTGTAATGAAGTCAGCTTTAGCACTATAGGAATAGCCCCTTGATGACCACAGTGAAGTTGACGTGTATGGTGTGACCAAAATGATAATTTCAATATTTTTTTGTTGAAATTACCTTAAAAATTCCTTACTGTTATATTTGATGAAAAAAATAGGTTTATTTAAGTGACTTTATAATGATTATTTATGCAAAACATAAAATTGCTCATTTTGTTTAGAATTGTCAGTCAGAGACCCCCCTCTGAAAGTACTTTAAAAGACTGTTATCAAAGATTAGTATAAACTGACGTTATTGTGCACCACTTGTAAAAAACATACACCCATTCTATGCTTGAAATTTGCTAATGGCTTTAAATCTAATTAATGTCTAGTGCCTGCATCATGAATATTTATGCGATTAGTTTCATTAAGCCTCCCTATACTCAAACGCTTTATTGTTTAAGCCAAATACATTTTTTTATTCAATTGTCAAACTTAATTCGATCACTGTTTTATGTCGGGATTACTTTCATACATGTATAACAATTAAGTATGCATATATCTGAACAACAAATTTAAAGCTTATACTTTTTCTAACTCTATGACAAACCTTCTTGCTGTCTACGTGCTTCAAATTGAAAATGCTAGTGTAACCATATCATTTCTGCACGAAATAATTTATGGAAACCATGAATTATGGATACTAATAATTTACAAATTGTATATTAATCACGTATTAGCGTTAAAATACTATATGATCCGTGCACATTATTGCTTAAATTTCTCATAACTCTATAAGATGCACCATCAGGAATTGGCTTAATTACATATTATTTTTGGAGAAGTATAACCTGGCAGCTTTGATAAGTAATATATATGTTAAACACTAATTGCCTTTAGCTTATACTGCAAGTAATGCTACCTAAATCATTTTGTTTCTGTTTTTGCTTATGGACTTGCCTGCATAAGAGTAACAAGGGTTTCCACGCTTTTATTTAATTAAGATTTGGTCGAAAACAACTTGGTGAAGCCCTATTCTTTATCGCAATCTCATAGTAGTTTTTTTTATAGAAACCATTTAAGGAAACCCACACTGCAAGAAGGGTTTTATTAAAGCAATTCATTTCAATCAGCTTTTATTTCTATTTATACAAAGAAGCACTCGGTGAAATAATGTGAATTAAGTAAACATATCCTTGCATGCTTGGTGTAACAAAAATGCATATACACAACACACTGTATGTACATTATTTTTTTATTCAACTGTAGGTCTATGCTTCAGACTTTTATCAAAAAAAATTTACAAGAAACTACATTACATGTAGGCCTACACTGTATATTCAATGAGAAAATTCTGCATACATGTACATTCATTATATGCTGTACATGCAGATTTAATATGTTGTCTATTAAATCTGAATTTGTGTATCGCATGGGGTGAGGTTGATATCTGAAAATAAAAACCTCAGCAGGAATTTACACTCGGAAGGAACTTTGACCTTTCAGGTATGTACCTTGATGATTCAGGACGTACACGATTTTATAGAAGTAAGTACGTCTAGCTATTACACGTGTACATTGTATATGAACCCACTATACTCAGTGCACTCTAATTAGAACATACTCAACCAGACTTATAGTTTTCAATTGAGATAAGAATGGGATGTTTCCTAATCCAATGAGGTTTTTCAGGGCTTAGCTTGCGCTGAAATTAAACCTCATTCTTTCTTGCATATGGGGCCCTACCTATAACTAACAATATCACAATAAACATGATGTACATTGAGTTTAGATATCTAATACAATTCATCCGAATTTGCTATAATCATTTAAATCTATGGATATATCCACTGAAATATACTTAGTAGGTTAAACGCCATTGGCCAATGCAATTACATTTACATAGATAAGTTTTAAAAATGAGGATAATGCAATATGGCACATGGAAACATTTACTGATTATGAAATATAGCATGAATTTTATCCAGTGCAATGTTGTAATAATCCACTGGTTTTGGCATACAAGCATTAATTTTTTTTTGAAATTATATTGCTATAGATTGTCAACGGGCTAAAATTGTAATAATACCATTGAAACCAAGTGGATATTTAAACATTTCCGATCATGTGAGGTCTGTAGTACTTTGTCAGCTTAAGCCTATAAATTGAATTTCTATATCCCTCATTTCTGGATTTCACACATGGATTGGTGCGAAGGGATGAAAGCATTGGACCTTTGCATAGGTTATTCGCACGTAAAATCGTTGCGTTTGCTCTTCCTTGCCCCTAACATTTCCATAAATTGTCCATCCTCCATGGCAAACAAGTTCGTGTTAGTTAGACCTTGTTTTTCGTCGCTTTTTTCCATGCCGCCATTGCAGCAAACTCAATTTTGTCCTAGGAAATTTGTGTTTGGACGAATGAATGTTATACTCAGGTAGTTGAAACCCGATTTGTTTGCTCCTTTGGGTATTATATCTTTCAAGCATAAACACCGGCGCACACTGTTTCTACGAGACGTTATGAAGCAAATAGATTTACTAAACGACGTCTCTTTTCCCAAAGTAAACTTTGGTGCATAGTCTTCCTACGTGGTATTGTATAAACATGTGCCATTCAAATGGGCGTTTTGCTAACATTTTCTTCAAAAAATAAAGGCAATAAGTCGCGTAGGCCGCACTTCAGGTGCCCCCAAGTACTCGATATAGCCGTCATAAAAGGTTACGAGGTTAATTCGGATGCATTATTTACTAGCCTATAGTCTTAGCTACGACATATAAGTACGAATAAAAGATGTGCAGTGAAGTCATTGATTGTAATTTAGTCAGTATATTGAAAGACGCTCTTTCGGGATTGAGAAACAACTATACATGTACATGTATGGTGCCAATAAGAAAGCCTTAATATAGTTTTGCTTCATGTTTATTATTCTTAAAATAATTCATTTGTTGTATGAAATATTCTCAATATGATAGGCTTTTGAATTAGATTTATAGCCTATCTACAACACAGTTGATTTTATTTGGATGCAATTTTTTGTATCCAAATTTTATTTGGATGCAATGGAGATGCTATATAACCTTGCAGCAAACAAAGTATACTTTTTTTTCAAGTACTTTCCTAAACAGTTGATCAAAATATTTTAAAAGTTTCAAATTTCTATTTGGATGCAATGAAGATGCTATATAACCTTGCAGCAAACGAGGTATAATTTTTATCTAGAATATTGTCCATCCCCAATATGTTCACCAAAACGTTTCAATATCCAAATAAAATAGACTTAAGGGAAATGGAGTTTATGATAACCAGCTTGCAGAAAACTTATAGCATTTAGACCTTATTTTTTCCCTTATTTGCAACTTAAGAAAAAAAAACTTTTTTGATTAGATTTAAATCTCAGATACCGTATACTTAAACTCATCCAAATTTCAAATAAAGATTTAAATACTTTTGGGAATTGCACCATGTCTTGACGAAGTACTTACAACATTTAGCCGCATGCAATTCACACTTTATTACTTTGGTATCGATTTCATCCATGGCCCTTGCCATCCAAGCCAAGATTAAATCGAAATGTCTGAAATGGCCCACATGTGAGTGAGAACGGAAATAAAATCGGAATTGGGATGGACTGGGAATATGAATTGAACCAAGAAATTGCTATCGCATTGAATTCATCGTATTGGACAGGACAGTAACGGACTTCTTCACAAATTCAAACTGAATACTGAATTCAAAGAAATTCTCATCCCGTTGTCAACGCTATTAGACTTAAATGATTGATTCATTCAGTTTCTATAAGAATATTTAGCTAAATGTCTTTCTCAATTGGCTTTCAGTTCCATATTCTTAAAGGTACTATGCATAGCTTTGAAAAATACTTTCCTAGATGCCAACTGCATGAATTTAATTTATATTTGATTACATATAGTCTTCTCCAATGGATATTATCTTATTTATTTGCATGTGCACGTCTCACGCAACATGTATGTGCAACCACGTCACGACAACACCACACGCCAGATAGTGAGCATGTGGTGTAGCAGGGTGCTCACTATCTGGCATGGGGTGATATGGCGACTTTGCAGCTTATGGCATGTGCACATGGCAAATACATGTAAATTAATTATATCGCCTCGTGCAAACTGCCTATAATTATGCCACAAAGTTGCCATACCACCACATGCTCACCATCTTGATGGGCAACGTATGGCTGTTGCACGAGGAGAGTAATTGTAGATGTAAATTAATAAGATTGCATCGTGCAACATGTCGTATGCCACAAAATCGCCATATCACCACATGTGCACCATTTTCTCTGGGCACTCGGCCTTAGAATCATTTTTAGATCTTGCGGATTAAGTCCAAGTAGTTATTTTTAGTGCATTTGTGAATGAAAATGGGGGATCATCATAATTCCTGAAAATCCATTTGGATTTAAAATATAATCGCCCACACTACGTGCTATATATATATTCACAATGTATTTTCCACGTAATATACGTTGGCCTTATTTCTCTAAAAATGCTACTTAACATAATTAAATCTTAGTTCATCAACTAAAGGACTTCATGCCGTAGTGTTTTATACCATAATGACTATAAGCTTGCCTGGAAATATTTCGTTTTGAATCGCTCTTTTGTTTTCCGAGAATTGAAATATGAATCCAGCATACATGTAATACGTTGGTTTGTCTAACCATGAAAATACGCTATTCTCATATAGTACTTTGATTTATTAAAATAGTCGGTCTGCTTCGCCCTTTCAGATTATTGTACCAGTTTAAGCTCACATAAAGGCTGCCTTTATGCTTTTTTTCCGGCTTTTCCACATCCTTGAAAATCTTGTTGCATATTACATTCTTTCAAAGTAATATACAATGTATATTTTAAAAGTTTGCCTTATGATGGAGCCCTAGTGTTAAATTAGATACGAGATGCTATTTTCTTAACTAAATATCAAATGTCAAGTTCTTGTTGTTGTTGTTGTCTTTAGTCTGCGAGACAATTTTGCATTTTCATTGAATTTCCCATGCGATTTTTTGGCTCTTTTTAAAAGTAATATTTCAATTTGTTTTTTCAAATCACTTGTTATGCTTGCCAGTAAACTAATATAGCTATTTTTATGTCTCTGGGCTATGTTTAGGAAAAATCGATATTATATTCTCGCAAATTGTACCTTGTTTTAGGCCTATTGAAAATCTTCAAAGCTTTATAAATATTTATATTAAAAGTTATAGTACATATGATTGCGGGTACAGTTTATTCATTAATTAGCACGTGCTTACTCTACCTTAATAAATGTTGCTTTTGTTTATGCATAGATAGACTTAATTTATGCATTAGTTAACCCATGCGTGAACCTTCAATAGTGGAAGATTTTCATTACAGAGCTTAATTTATGAATACTTATCACTGCATAGTGTCAATTTTTAATGCATCAAGCACTTCCGTCTTAAGGTAATGTGATTTGTGTGCTTCATAAGGAGGAATCATGATTTATTTAATTACTTCATTATATTAAGTATGTTTCAAGATAAATGTCTAAGTGCTCCATTTTTTGTTGTTGCTTAAATTCACTTTCAATTTTCTTCGTGTTTAGATTTCTAAGCAGAATTAACTATGATTATTCGTTTCTAATTAAGTAATAGATGTTAATATGACAACCGAGCATGTCGAAAGGAGTTTTTTGAGAAATTTAAGATAATGTGCTCCTTTTGACAACTAGTATAATCACAGATGCAATTTAATTATGCATAGTTGTTTTAGCAATTATGCATATGGTACAGTTTTACCAAGTTGAAAAATCACAAAATTTATTGTAGACTATTTAGGCAAAGGTATTTAAACCGTTTTTTAAGCATCATTTATGTTCATGTTCTTTTCAAGGAATTAAATACATTAATCCTTCAACATACTCTTTAACTCTCATAGGTGCAGTAGATAATTGTAACTGCTTGGTGGAAAACCATAAATCACTTTATTTATTCTTATATCCCGCAGGTATAGTTAGGGTTTTTCATGACTAAAGTTTTAAAGTGGATATACAGTGCGTCACGTCTTCAAATTTATTGGCAGTCAAAGCGAATGGCAATTTTATTTGAAACATATGTACGTATTTGTCCACGAGGTATCACTCTTGTCTTCTGCAAAATTTAAGTTTTCGCTTATCTGAGCTCTAGTTAGAGTCAGTGATCACTTTCTCTGGAAATGAACGAGGTCAAAATGTTATCACTATTAAAGCTGCTTTGGTTCAGTAAATATTCTTGGTTTTATTACATCAAAAGACTGCATGTGTTGAAGCTTTGCCAAGAAATTTTTATCCGCTGGCTGACCAAAGCATGACTAACAGTCTGCGTCAATATTTGAATTTACAGAGACTATTTCAAGCCTCTGGAATATGGACAAGAGAGCCTTTTAAAGCCAGCCTTTCCATTTTCCCTGGTTCATAAGTAAAGGAATTTTAACAACTATGCAATAAAATTCCACCTTTGTCATGACAGTTGCTATTTCATGGCCATGTTTGCTCGAATACATCTTGCTGGTAATAATATTCGCAAGCAAAATCGTAAATATCAAGAGTTTGCAGCACCGGAGATTCACTATTTTTGCAATTTAAGACCATACATGTATGTCATATCTTATACATGTTTGCACAGTATATTACTTTTTATACCATATTTCCTTAGTTATATTTCACAAGACTCGTTTCCAATTTGAGCTGATAGTCGTATTTTGTAACCATAACTGAACAAATTGAATTGAGTAGTAGTTATATATTTATATCTAGGTATATTTATTTTTCATCAAGGTAATGCCATTTATTAATACGTTAAGTAACACAGTACATCCAATATGTAAGAATTTGGATAAAATGGGACACTATAGGCTTTTCAATTTGTAAATAAAATACTAAATATAGATTTTATTATACAATGTATAATTATCAGGCATATCAGTTTTATTGCAGTCCATATGCTGGTTTGCTATATTTGCATCCAAGTCATCTGTCGTAATTTATCCCCTATCAACGACTTGGTAAATATTGGAATGCCACGTTAGGTTTTAATTAATGATGTCTCACTTCATTCGTTATTAACTTTCAATCAAATGTCGAAAACAATCTTGTTCTTGGGTCATACAAAGTAACTTAAACTTACAGTAAGGACATTCTGGTTCTATCCACATCTAAGCATCAAAGCTAAGATATGACTTTCATAATAAAAAATAGCAACTATATTAATTAGCAATTAACATTATATGACGTGTCTAGCGGCCTCCATAGAGAAGCACAACATATCCGGGAAATGAAGTCGAATCCGTATAGTATAAACTGATTTATTATATATAGAGCTTGGGTTAAATAAATCTGGCTTCGTAATAAAACACTATTTAGGCTAACACCCAACCACCATGCATGCCATGAAATGTTTCATCTGCAATACCCTTTGCATCCAAAATCATAATTATTCACGTTGTTTACCAAGCTCAAAATTGCGTTGATGCGTTAAAGTTGCTTATAATCCAACTCTGCTTGAGACTTTAATTAGACATGTTCACTTTGTCATCTTTATAGGAGCCTATAGAAATAATGCAGTTTCATGTTCTATATACAATAGTTCAATCTGTAAAACTATCTTTTCACCATTAACACTATAAAACAGGAAATTAAGACTTATGCGTGTGATTCTGTGGTACTTAAAGACAAATATAATAAGGAATAAACATACACTATAGATTGAAATTCATTGCAAAAATCGTAACATCTGTTTGAAATAAAGATACCAGATTATTAGCACCACAAAACTTAATTTCAGTGTCATAAAAGTAACGTTGCGCATGCGCATTTTGAGCCGGCTGTCGACGCGTGTAGATTGTGCTTCATATACAGTATAAAAGCTATAATTTGACTCAGGATGTAGTCACTTCTGTCATGGACACCACGTCGCCAATTATACGAAATCCTTGCTCTCATCATGCGATAATGTCAGTTTCACCATGTCGTTATCCAATTGACAAAGTAGCAATGTCAGATAGATTGACTAAACGTTTCAGCTTTGGATTTCATTGGGCGATTTGAAAACTATTCTTGGACATATTGTGTCTTGGAAGAGAAGCTCTAGTTAATTTACTTCCGATCATTAACAGCATTGTCATGAAAAGACAGTTTTCATTGACTATATGTACTGTATATGCATTGGGAAAATATATATTTCTGACTTACATTCACTTTAAAAACTCGTAAGTTCATAAAAAATACTCATGAAATTTGTCTTGATAAAATACAGTACTATAATTACATAGGCAGAAAAGAATTTAAATAATAACATTTGGGATGAAATGTTTTTTTACTATTGCCGGCTATCGATCGTACGTTATAAGGAATTGCCGTCTTATAAGCATCACTATATATGATTTATATAATTAATACATAAAAATATACTATTTATAGGCTTAATTAATATGCATTTTTATACATTAATTATTATCTCAAATGTAGTAATTATTTTTATAAAAATAACTACAACAAAAATGTTTTGAGTTGAATAATCTTTTTTAAATTATTTACATGTACATGACGTATATCTAAAAAACTTCATTTTTAAGAATTATGCGTACGAAAATAATGACTTTATTATATTGTTTGCAAGATTTTATACAATACAATTAAAAATAAGTGAATAATTTATACAT
>JAQGCC010002909.1:0-16835 GCA_034698905.1 Xestoiulus laeticollis
TTTTTTTATTTTTTTTTGTTGTGTAATTGCTCTTTGAGCGTGGACTATTAAATAAATAAATAAATAAATAAATAAATGCACAGCAATACAATTTTAATAAGATGATGTTATACATGTACGTACGAATGAATTTAATCATACGTGAAATTACTTTTGCTAAGAAGCTTTTCAGTTAGCATAAATTGCTCTATCGATTATTGGTATTAGTTAATAATGCAGAAATTAAATCAGTATGCATATTTATTTTAATCGTAACACGTATTACAAAGCTACACAAATTGCAGTTGATAAAACAAATTAAATTAAAATTTATGTGAAACATAATTTAATAATTTCATTAAATATTAATTTTATGCATTGATCGTAATGTTATTATAATTAAAAATCAGTCGTGACGTTTCGTAGATGAATCCGATATGAGGGTAATGTATGTTACTGTCGTGCTGATAACCTATATATTATAATTAAACAAACAATGACATTTAAAAAAATATATCTCAGAAACGTTAATTAAGATTAGGATTTGCTTTAATATTAATATAGAGGACATGAATGGTTATTGATCTTAATGCTGCGATTTTTAATTTTTAACCTAGTTTAATATAAGATATTATATAGGCAAATGATTTATGAACTGTGTAATATTCCCTCCGGCCACCCATTTTTTTTACAATAGTAATGGAGCCTTTATAATATGTATTGTAACATATATATGCAATGTACATAAAATATTAATCTGGAAAATAACATTGAATTACATCGTAAAAATAATACATCATATTTCAAATATTTTGAAGTCCACAAATACGGGAATTACTGTAATGAATTATAAGTTATATTTGGATACTATAATTTCATTCAAATATTTATATGTACAACGCAAAATATTACAAATAATTCAAATAATTCACCCTGGCCGAAATAAATATACTGATATCATTAATAAGTTTTATACTGATAATTGGGACACTGATATCAGTATGATATTATACCTACATGTATACTGCATGATGTCACTATGGTGGTTACTAGTATAACTAACCAATATCAGTATGACTATACTGATGTACAGTATAAGTCTAGCTCATACTGATATTGTTATGGGTTATACTGGCGTCAGTCAAACATAGCCTATACTGATGTCACTATGCTGTACTGATACCAGTATAGCTCAGACTGTATCAGTTTGCGTATACTAATATCACTATAGAATTTACTGATATCAGTATATTTATTTCGAACAAGGATTGTCACTAATTATTGTATTAGAGGCATTGAACTTATAAATATAACAAATTATTAATTACAGTAATTACTGAATTTGTGGTATTGGACTTATAAATATACATTATTAGATTATTTTTTCAATGTAATTCAAATACTTCAATGCCACTGAAGTATAACGTGTAATTTTATGATATTTTTTAGATTTATTTTTTGTTGTACATGTACTGTATATGTATTTATTAGTACATGTAGTTAATAAAACATTCAATTCATAGGGGATTAATAAATGCTAATATAATTGGGTGGCGGGGGTATATTAGAACAGAACCGTGATTTATCCAGTTTTACATGATAAAAAAGATGATAAATTTCACGACAAAATATTAATGAAACGCATTGAACCAAATTGTGTAGCTGACTCTACATTTCATCCCATTTACATGTACATGTTATGTATATTTACTGTATAATCATATACTTACGACAGCTAACAAGCTATAATTTATTGTAAATAGGTCAGATGCTGTCAGGCTGATTGGTGATACTATTCGTTGGGCAGCAAATAAAGTAGAAATTTGATGAATCTGAAATGAAATGATATAGGAAAATATTTCGAGCGGAAAAATGCAAAATATTGCGTGTTTTGGATTCATTGTAACCTTTCATGAGGTATACATGTACACACACATAAAATTGTACATTATTTACTGTAAGACACGTGTTTACAGCAACATAAAGTTGATTATTTTGTGATTTTCATGCCACTCCTGATTAAATCAATTTGACTTGATTTGTTTTTCTGATAAATTTGATGATTTTCTGCTCATCCAAAGATTATCTCAAAAGGATTCTTGAGATTTCAGGAAGTACTTACTTTATGCATTTCCGCTCTTCGAAAATAGTCCTCATTATTTTCCAAACAAATATCCAATAGGACGTTAAATGTCTTTTGTGCCTAAGAAAAATATGAAATACGTTCAGCATTTTTTGTTGTTGTAAATATTAAAGTTTTAGATTTTTAGACAGTTTATATACATGTACAAGTGACAAATGGTAAGACTCTTAAATTTTATTTCTTTGCAAAATTTGATAATAGACTTGTATAAAAAAGCTAGTGTTTTGAAATCACTTTTTCCAGTTATAATTATTTTTTTTGTTATTGTTAGTCTATATACACTACATAATTTTGTTAATTGTATTATTTTAAAAATTTTAGATTTGTGGACAATTTTCCTGACATGTATGAAACGTGAAATGATAAGTTTATAATCTCGAATAATTACTTTTCAAAATTATTAAGATATATGTTGTACATATATAACAAAACCTAGTGTTTTGAAACAACTTGTTTTATTTATAAATTTTAAAATTAGTTCAGATTATTAGTAGGCCTACAATTATATCCCACATATACAATTGTATACTACATATATATTAAAAAATCCTTATCATTTTACGTTTCGTACATATACATGTATATAAAATGTCTAAAAATCTAGAATTTGAAAATCAATTAGCAAAAAGATGTAAAGTGTATACAGTGTACTACTAATTTGAAAATTGAATATGTATACAAATAATTCATTTTATTAATTTTCAAATTTTTGGTTATAAATTGGACACTTTACAAACGGTACATGTAAGAAACAAAATTTTCCATTATCAAACTTTAGATTTTTGTACAATTACATTTGAAACGTAAATTAAGGTCCTTCTTCACCTTTAATCCCCTCTAAGATTATAGGGTTAAGATATAGTAAGATATGAATGGTTTTTAAGGATATATAAAATAATGAAAATATTGACATGTATTTTACATGATTTTCTTTATGGGACAAATTAATGGAAACTTTGTACAATTTCTGATTAACATCAAATTGCTTTAGAGATATTAAAGATTGTGATTTGTCGAATGAAACTGTTGATTTAACACCATACTACTAAAACATGTATACACTATATACATTTGTAGATTTATCTATTAATACATGTATGCTTATGGTAAAAGAACCATGCAGTTATCACAAGTATACAAAATTTTTCCATGGATACACTCCATGCAAATTTTTATGTCAATATGGTATTTAAAACTTCAATAAATATTATTAAATCTTACTTGATCAGCCAGTTTTCCAGCTTTGATGGTCAAAGTTACGATAAGTCCAACAGAAGTGCAGATATGTAAAAATTTTTCGATGAAAGAGCTGAAAGTGTTTGGATATTTCATGGCCATTTTCAGGGCAGATTTCATGACATCAGAAGCGGCTATAATATGTGCAGTTTTGGTGGCTATCAGTATAAGAATGACCGGTGAAAAAGCATCATTAACCCTAATGACCAAATGAGCTAAGGTCTGATGATGAGATTGATAACGAAGCAAAACATTCAGATGTTGTTTCCCAGCCCATATTTTTCCACAATTATTTAGTTGCTGAAAACAGCTTTCCAGCATTGAACAAATTGAAATAATTAAACATAGACATAAATTGGAGCAAATCATGAAAATTGCATAAGGGACATCGGAAGTGACAATGACACAAACTGCCCCAGGATATCCAGGAGGAGATGGGACATCGAAATAAAAATCTAGATAATAACTTTTGAATTCTTCATCGTTAAAACGGATAACTTGATATACGACATTAACCAGGAAAAAAGTGACATCTAGCAGACAAACGGCTGACAATATCAATGTTACACGTTGCACTTTTTGTAACAAAAGTTGATGGTTTACAAGTCGGAGATGTTGAAAAATAGCTCTTATAGTTGAAATAATTTCACCACGTTTTATGGAAAATGTAACGAGAATTGACATTGCAACCCAGTGATCCAAAAATACGAAATTTGTAACGCTGGTTGGATTACCGTCAATTTTATCTTTGAAAAAGACATAAAGACCATAAATATTGGCCGATGCATTAATAAGACATATTAATATCAATAGAAAACGATACAATTTTATGAAAAAACCCTCGTTGTTTGGTCGTTGAAAATCGATGTGGAAACTTGTACATTTCATTAATAGAAATAATGATCTACACATTTTTTCTATTGTTTTAAATTCTGAAATTTTCATCTTTTCATCATCATCATCATCATCATCTTCATTAACTTTATCATTGCCGTCAGAATGAATCCAAGAAACGTATTTTGGAGGAGGATTTTGTCTTTGAATTTTGGCCATTCGTTTCTTTGAAGAAAATGTCTTAGAAATGCAGGCTTTTTCTAATATGTCTATTAATTTTTTCGTTTTATCAAACTTTTATAGAACTTGACGATCAATAAAAACAATAAAAAATCTCTAGTCCACCTCCTAAAACACTTAATCGATCGTTTCTTTCTTGACAGGTTACTTAACGCTGAATCTTTGATGGCATAATGTAGGCTTATCAATATTTTAAGTGAAATGTTAGGTTTTGTTTAACATTTGTCAATCATAAAACAGTGAAATTTCTCATAAAATTTCATGGATTTTGCCATAAAAAAAAATAACTGATATATAGTTTAGGGTTGACTTTATTTTATTCAATCGGACGTGCAGCGCCCCCTTGTGGTAGTAAGTTGCAATTTTTTGTAGGTGAGAGAGACGCGATTTTAACACAGAACCACTTTAGAAATAAACCTTTAAATAATAATATCTCGAGATCTGATCATGATACTAAAATGAAATTTTATGAGGTTAAAGATAATGGTCCAAAATAATTTTGTGAATTTTTTCAAAATTTTAAAATAGTAACTTTTTGAAATATTAATGAAGAAACCATCTCCTCTCCCCTACAAGGTTTCAATTTTTATTTGCCACTACGTGGCGCTACCAACTCGCGCATGCGCTGTTTTGTAATACGGACCTTGTCCATTACATGGAATTTTCCAGGAATAACATTTTATATTTGTAATTATGAAGAAAATTTTACGAATTTCTGATATATTTCAAGAGATTTGAAAACAATACGAAAACTGTTCCTTTGTTTAAGTGGGTTGCATACCAGAATAAGCCTATTTTTCTAAATTATTTATTTAATTTTGGAAACTATTAGGAACAAATGAAATGTACCAGGACCTAGAATAAATATTCTGTTATTTGTATAATGTTTTTATTTATGTATATGTACATTCCATTTCATGAAAATATGTCTGTAAAGTTTAGCAGATCCTCTACAATTATAAACTTTACAGTTTCCAAAATTAAATAAACAAATAATTTAGAAAAATAGGTTTATTTTGGTATGCAACCCTCTTAAGTCATCAAATAAGTAAAGATTGTGAATTTATTCTGCAAATTTTATTAAATATATATGTGTGTAAGGGGCTTTTATTGGGCTTCGGTGCTTTTGAGGAATTTGTCAAATAGGGTGCTAGCAAGCCTGGCATTATAGCAATATATATATATATAGTGAGTGAATTATACATTGTGTGGGGGCATACTCTCGAGGGGGTAAGATTTTGAAAATAGCAATTCCATCGGGGGTATTTCGAGGGTACGCCCTATAGTGGGGTAAACTCAGCTGGGGGCATTCCCTCTTTATTCACCGTTCGACGGTTCAAAGGTCATTCATGCTCCAGTGATATTATAGTCCATGGTATTTCCATACATATCGTACTTGGAATCGATAAGGTGTTTAATTTCGTTAAAATCCCCATGTACTCCTAACAATTGATATAATCACATTGAATGTGTTCATATTACCTGTCAAATTGCCTGAATTTAATATGGGTTACATAAATCGAAAGTAAACCTACATTCTTCTGTCGATTTTACTGTAATCATTATATATTTTATTTTGGGAATTTCTATAATTGGCATACATAGAGCCTAGCTAGTGTATATGCAATGCACAATACAATGTATTCTAGTTAAGGTGATTACTGTGAAACTGAATTATTTAATCCACACGTTTAATAATGACGTTAGTTGCATGAGTTGCACGTGTTATTTATGTCGATAATTCTCACCATTTACAAAGTGTTTTATTATTATTTTGACAGTTTCGTCAGATTTCAATTTTCTCAGGAGACAGCACGATGTCTGTGTTAATACACGGAATATGATTGAGATGACAAAATACGCTCATTATTTAGGTTGACAGATAATAATGGAGCTAGAAGACGATAGCGAATTTTGAAAACAACGTGATATTATTAATCGATGAAAGTATATGACATATAATGTGAGCTTTTTTCAGTTTTTGAGTTTCGTAGTTCTATTCTTTTAAAACTTCAGACGTTTAAAACTTAACTTTTAATTAAGAATTTGAAAGTTTAAGACCTTATAAATACTTAAGACATTAAAAACTTTAGACGGAATATGATTGGAAAAATGATAGACGTTTAAAACTTCAGACTTTTAAAACTTAATTAAGACGAATGCATGTATAAAATTTAAGACGTATTAAACTAAAGATGTTTAAAACTGTGATAACGTTTTGTAATATTACATAACAAATTTTAGTATATATTATTTTAGTAAAAATTTAGTAAAAATTTTAGTATAAATTTAATACTGTGATAAATTTTGGGTTTTTACCCCAAACTTGAGTTTCAATTTTATTCCTTTAAAACTTTAGACGTTTAAAAATTGACTTTTAAAACTTTTACTTAGGAATTTGATAACTTAAGACCTTTATTACTTAAGACTTAATTACTTAAGACTTTTAAAACTTTAGACGGAATATTATTGAAAAAATGATAGACGTTTAAAACTTCAGACTTTTAAAACTTAAGACGTATTAAACTTAAGATGTTTAAAACTGTGATAACGTTTTGTAATACTACATAACAAATTTCATTCTAATATTTCTAGACTTTGTTTTTGCCATTTAATACTGTGAAATACATGTATATTTTGTGTTTTTACCCCAAACTTTTCCCACCATATCTGCCTTTTTAGCATTCGCCCCATTTAATATCATAATATACTTATAACAAGGTCAATGTTTTTTTTGTTTCCAACTCAATTTTTCCTTTTTAAAAACTTATTTTTATTACACGATTTTAAACAAAGTGAAACGATGTATACATTTATCACCATCTTACGATTAAAAGAGTAAATGGCATTGTTCAATAGCGCTGTATTCTCCAATGAGTTTATAGGACGAAATTGCATGTAGCAGGCTTAGTGGCGAAGGTGACACGCAGTACTGGTCACACTGTAAAAAAAAATATATACATGTATATATTTAATACAGGTAGGTGTATCTGAAAAAGCCAAAACCGGTCCAACGAGAATTTAGGCGAGAATGACGTTAGTATGTAGGTAGAAATAGGGTGAGAAACAACCCTCCCTCCGTACCACTTAGACTCCGCTCTCAATTTTTTGCTAAAATAGCAGGTGGATTTCAAGAGGTCAGTCTCGAGGATGAGTCTTACCTATGTACAACCACAAAAGTTTGTCTTACATGACGGTAAAACCCTAGGAATAATCACTGGTCATTGTTTGTGATATGTGACTTCAGAATTCAGAAATCTTCAACTATACTTCTGGAAGTGTTTTTCATGGACACTGGTGAGTGTTGTGAAATTTAATGACCACATTTTGGCGCCATTTTCTTCACATAACATTACCTGTGTGTGCCAATTGTTACCTTACCACCAAAGGGCCTGTGTTGGATTCACATTGCTCCTCATGTCACCACATTTCTCCACATTTCTGATTCTGCTCCGAATTTAGTATTTCGGAGTAGAGAACTGGTAACCTACTTTTAAGTTTTAAAAGTTCGTTTACACTAAAAAGGACATCGATATTTAACCCTGTAAGTTGAAATTGAAGCTTACCAGGTGGTTATTATAACGTGAGAGTATCACAGAGTGCGAGGACCCTAATGAAAATATTTGGCAAGTTCAATATCCGTCATCGATGCATTTCTAGCTGAAATGGAAAAGGGTTCTACCCTGTTTTTATCACTTCCGATCGGGGATTAATAAACTTTTATCGGTGGTTGATAATTCGCTCCATGGCTCTTATGGCATCTTCTAATTATTCTCCGTTTGATAATTCTTCAAATAACAATGGACGTTCTCCTTATCACGCTGCTGCGGTTTTGGAGTTTGGTAGAAGTGGATTTGCAGTTGGAAAAGAACTCAAAAGGTTCGTTATCTTCTTATACATTGTTTCATAATCATTTGTAACCAATAATAGACAACCAGAGTTGAATACACAAGAGTTGAATACACAAGAGTTGAGAAAACTAGAGTTGAGAAGATGTAATCCTTAAAAATGGGCAAACGCTTGAACTTGATTGGAAGTTTATAAGATCTTATATGGACACAGCAAACATGGTGATATGATGGTGTGCATGACTAACCCCGATGTGATTACCATCTTTGTTTTTTATATAAATCCGGTAACCACCTGGGGTCTATTTGACCTCAAAAGTTTTTAAGCATTGCTGCATAAGGATGTCATGTTTAAATTAAAACTAATGGACTTTGTAAAATGATTTTCTTGGAAATACGATTAAGTTTACACACAGTGCAGTGAGAAATATCAGAAAATGTATGTCAAATTAAATAAATTTTAAACGTTCTACTTAATCCTCATACTTTGTAAAAGTCATCATGACACCTTCCGGAAGTACTTGTTTTTTTTTCACTTAATTTTACATTATTAGTAAAGAACAAATCAAACCATCATTTTATAAACTGAAACTAAACCGCAAAAAGCATTGGGAATTCCCCCTCATTACCCAGCAATGCCAAAGTTTAAGTACCAACTATTTAGTTAGTCATATAGTTATAACTCTGACCTAACACAGTTTTTAGTTGTAACTGCAGTTTTTTACTTTAAGAGGGAAACATTTGCTATGAATAATAACCCTTAAATGTTGAATATGTCACGCAACGACTGATAATTAACTTCATGCTAGGAATACTTCCCCTTATATATTTTCAATTTTCTGTAAATTTTAGCTATATACATGTATTTATTACGAAAATCACGAAAATATCAGATTCTTGATAAAAGTAAATATCCGATATTTTTGATTTCTACGAAAATATCACGATTGAAACCAACATATTTTGATTGAGTCAACTTATAAATTCACTTAAATGTAGATCCTGAAGTTGTCATCAAATGTTACAAATAGTGCAGAACAATTAGATATATTTGTGATTAAAAATTTGACAAGATTCACACATCCTTCCCTCATGAAGATTAACTTTTCCCAACTCTGCATTGTTACAATAGCCCTGCATGCAGAAGCCCTTCAAGGGTTATTTTACCAGGTTATTTAAAGGTTATATTTTTAATTAGGATTTATTATTAAATTTTATTATAGGATTAGTGTGCCGTTATGCATATAAAAATATCACTTCACACAGGATTTGCTTTCCCCACTTTGTTAAGTATCAATCCTTATTTGTCTGAGGCATGCCCTTGATCTTCAACTATATATATATAAGACCAGAAATGCCAATTGTATAATTCCGTTACAGCACTTTTAGATTTAAGATCAATTTCATTATTTTTATGAGAGCCCACCCTTGTCATAAACTGAAGGTCGTTATATGCAGATGTTTATCTTTTGTTTGCATCCTAAACTACTACTGGACAGTATAGGACACTTCCTTACTGAACTGGTTATTTCCTAGTTCCCCAAGGGCTCCAGATGTCAGTTGTTATAACTACATGTATGTGCTGGGCCCCACTGTTCTCGGAAAAGGGTCGTTATCCCATTAGTTTGTCTTCTGGGTATGACGTAATTTTTCGGTTGTCCCCAAATACATAAATTTGTCTGACTGCAGGTGGGTAGTTCGATGGACTCCACCCTTGGTACAAAACTAGACCAGCAGTTTTAAGAGATTTTACACAAGGGCACAGTGGCCTTGGGCCCTCTCCAGAAAACAGCCTTTTGCTTCTACAGGGTGTCCCTTACCTAATCACCCACTTAAATTTAGTAAACCTCTTAAATTTAAGAAAAATACATGTAAGCCATGTACAACTAACGCTGTTCTTACCTTAAGGGGGTTGCATATCAGAATAAGCCTTTTTTTCTATATTATTTTTTTAATTTAATTTTGAAACTGTTAGAAACAAATGAAATGTACGAGGACCTAGCATAAATATTCTATTATTTGTTCAAAATTTTTGTTTATGTACAGTATATGTATATTCCATTTCATGGAAATATGTCCGTAAAAGTATACCATACTCTCAACAATTATAAACTTTACGGACATATTTCCATGAAATGGAATATACATATACATAAACAAAAAATGTAAACAATTAACAGAATATTTATGCTAGGTCCTCGTTCATTTCAATTGTTCCTATCAGTTTATAAAATAAAATTAAAAAATAATTTAAAAAAAAAAGTCTTATTCTGGTATGCAACCCTCTTAACATAAATTGGGGATGTATATACACACTAAAATATTTGTACATAAATTACGTAATCACTTTTTTCGATTTTTGATCCCCCTTGTAACCAAATGTAACCAACAGCCCAACTCCTTCCCTAAATATTACGTAATTATTTTGAAAATGACCCCCCTCCCTACTAAATCTAAAAATTCCCTAATATACACTGTACCTAAAAATCCCTACTATTAATTTCTTAATTTGTATTTAAGCTGCAAATGGTAACCAGCAATCATACCCTCCCATCCCAACCCCTCCCCTATATAACCAAACCCTATACACCCCTAGTTGGTTACGTAATTTATGTACGCTCACTTTGCGGAAACATCTGGTCACCATTAAAACAATATTCATTATCACGGATTCAAAAAACTAAATTATATTAAATTGAGGTTATGAAAAAATATTAATTTCAACTTGGGGAAACCCTGTACAACATTCAGCTTTCCTTGAAACTGTGTCCCATTTGCATAAAGTTCACTCTTCTCGTATTTCTCTTTCATTTTAATTAGCCTTTTTTTTCTTAAAAACCTCGTGGGCTAAATTAAGTAAATTTAATTGGCTTTCTTTCCGTTCATTTTAAAAAGATTTCTAGCGTTAAATCGTTGACACGAGTCGGGTCAAGGCGATCTAATAGCATTTTAGCAATTAGCAAACACGCGTTCATGGACATTGATTATACTTCTAGCATTAAATGCATTTCGTAAAATTAGGTTAATTCATCACAATTTGCGAGGAAGATGTTGGCCTATACTCTCGAGGTTACAAATCTTGTATGCTTCCGGAGGAATTGAAAGAACAATGGTGTATTAAACGGTCTCATTTATATTTAGGCCTATTGTTTAGACACAATTTAATAGCACTTGAAATTTTAGCAAGAATCACGTGTTCAACACTGATTTATATGGAGTTTTTAGGGGCTCTCAATTTAAGGATTATATTTAAGGAGAAATTTCCTCTGCACATTAATCCTTTTGAAATTTCCCTTCTGTTTTATTGGATGTCCTAAATATAATAAAAGTGTCCTTATTAGATGTAACCACTGCAGTCTATGATTATATGCTATTAACTTATCCTCACAGTTCATTTCCTTGATTTTAAATGACAACGTGCATGTGTAGGAATTGTCGCTAATGGCAATATGGTCAACCAATACTTCCGGGAATGTCTCTGGAAAAGTCCACTTATATATTTTATTTTCCTCCTACTTGCGTGTTGACTAAATTTAAACCGATATGAGGAAGTAATTATGAAGGAAGTGACGACACGACCTCCGTCGATTGCTTAAGATTCTTGGACTTCCTGAGAAAGGCTGCTTCAAGATGCTAAGACTTCCTGAGAAAGTGCTATAAAAATCTTGGACTTCTTGAGAAAATGTACTTTAATTAGGACTTCCTGCATGGGAAAGTGCTTCAAGACTCTTGGATTTCCTGAGGACTCAATAAGGAGGAGTGCTTAAGACTCTTCGACTTTCTGAGAAAGGATGCTTAAGATTATTGGACTTCTTGAGAAAGGTTGTTGTAAGATTCTTGACATCCTGATAAAGGGCGCTTAAAGACTCTTGGGTCACTTCCTGAGAAAGGGTGTTTTAAGACTCTTAGACTTCCTTTAAACGGATGCTTTAAGATTCGTTGACTTAATTCTTGAGATTTAAGGGTGTTTTAAGATTCTTGGACTACCTGGGAAACGGTGCTTTAAAATTCTTAGGTTGCATGAGAAAATGTGCTGTAAGATTCTTGGACTTCTTGAGAAAGGGTGCTTTAAAACTCTTGGACTTTTCCTGAAAAGGGATGCTTAAGATTCTTTGGTTGCCTGAGAAATTGTACTGTAAGACTCATGGACAACCTGAGAAAAGGTGTTTTAAGATTCTTTGACTTCTTGAGAAAGTGCGCTGTAAGATTCTTGGCCTTCCTGAGAATGTGCATTGTTGTAAGATTCTTGGACTTCTTGAGAAAGGGTGCTTTAAAACTCTTGGACTTTTCCTGAAAAGGGATGCTTAAGATTCTTTGGTTGCCTGAGAAATTGTACTGTAAGACTCTTGGACAACCTGAGAAAAGGTGTTTTAAGATTCTTTGACTTCTTGAGAAAGTGCGCTGTAAGATTCTTGGATTGCCTGAGAAAGTGTGCTGCAAGATTCTTGGCCTTCCTGAGAATGTGCATTGTTGTAAGATTCTTGGACTTCTTGAGAAGGGTGCTTTAAGATTTATGGACTACCTGTGAACGGATGCTTTAAGACGCTTGGACTACCTGAGAAATGGTGCTTTAAGTCTGTTGGACTTCATGTCAAAGGATGCTGTAAGATTCTTGGACTTCTTGAGAAATGGTGCTATAAGAACTCCGGTATCAAATGTGATGTTGTTGTTGTTGTTGTTGTCCATGCGTCTTTTAATAAGTATTATATTTGGTTCACTTCCGCCATTCATCCTTGGCTCAAATCTTAAACCAGTTTGTAAATAATGTTATAAGGAAAACTAAATCCCACGTATAGCCTACATGTACATTTATGTATACGTGCATTCTACAAATAGGCCAACTAGCGAGCAGTGCAGGGTAAGTACACACGTTATACGTGTGCCAAAATGGAGATGTATTTTTAGCAGCGCTGAATTTTTTTTTTAGTAAGCCTTATACTAAGTTTTCGGTCGGACAAAATGTTTTTCAACTTGTGTATATTTATTTTGACTCGTGATAATTATCCAGAGATAATAAGTTACCGCCAAATCAGTGGCTGAAAATGCAGTTTAGGAATACGGTAAAAGTGGACGGTCAGTGGGTCAGTTATTGCTGCTATTGCTGGACATTTTCTGGAGAAAGGTTCCTCCAGTACCTCCTTGAAGCTCAAGGCTCATGGCCACCCTTTGCTTCCATAGGTTCACGAGGTTCGTACTGCGCAAACTCGATTTTGCATCAGTAAATCTAACAATTTTAGCTCCTGATGCACATGGATTTCTATTGACTACATTACAATGCATAATTAAGTTATGAAAAGTCACTGTAGTCTGTAGAAAAATGCAGTCATGGTTGGAATCAATAGAAATTATGTGCGTATCACAAGTCTTGAAGTTTAAGGATGAACTATAAACATCCCCCTTTTCATATGGAGAAATTTCTTGACGAGTCCAGCGACTTTTCTAATTAAAATTTTGGGGAAATTAAAATTGGTAAAAATTCTGTTTTCATAGATCTAGGGCATAGAGATCACGTTTTTTTATGAAAATGTCTGGTTATTTTTAAAATTTATAAAAAGATTTATCGTCGCGTTTCGAAAATGTATTGATTACTTTGCTTAATATTAAAGAGATGTTAATATAAATGTATCAATGTCCTAGCTATAATTCATGCTTTAAAATTAAAATACACACCTTAACTGGTAGAATTAATTTAATTTGCTCATCTCGTAACAAAATTCAAATTCCTAAAAACGCCTGTAGCTGACACCAGGTGGCATCCAAGACTTAGCCACGTGAGATCCCTATTTGAAATTTATTTTTGATTTATTAAATTAAAATTTAGGGCCATTTTCATAAAAAAAAATATACATGTAGTCAGATACAGTAAACCTAACAGTAAATCTAAAAACAACCTGTTTAAAAGAATATCGTATAAAATGGGCCGGTCTCGACTTAAATTGGACCAACGTTTAAAAGAACCTGTCTAATGGTAAATTTTTCACTGGTCCCAACAGTTTTCTTTTAAACAGGTTCTACTGTAAATTCTGATAGTTAAGAGAGGGTAATCTTTTACACTGGATGCTTTTAGATATAAGTTCTACTGTAGGCATCTTTAAAATATTTTTAAAAAATGAGATCGTTTAAACGTGTTAATTAAACGTGTTAATTTATTAATTTATAATTCATTAATTTTTATAATTTATAAATAATTTGTAATAGCATTATTATAAATTAATAATAGAATGAGATTATAAATAAAATTGCTTTGCCTATATTCCTATCTATACGCAATTGAAAATGAAAATTTCGTAAATTAACATGTGAACGAAATAAGTTAAGAATATACTTCTATATAGTTTATCAAATTTTTATCTTAATGTTGCATTTTTTTATAAGTTAGATATTAAACAACAATGAAATGCGAAAAATGAATCTTAATTTTAGTAAGATATTTTAATCTTTAAGTTAAATGCAACATATAGCAGTTTTTAAGATGTTTTCAATTGAAGTGTATAGGTTTGCGGATTTTCCCTCGTGGGCAATTTTCC
Organism: Xestoiulus laeticollis; assembly: GCA_034698905.1. Lineage (NCBI taxonomy): Eukaryota > Metazoa > Arthropoda > Diplopoda > Julida > Julidae > Xestoiulus > Xestoiulus laeticollis. The sequence goes on from JAQGCC010002909.1 coordinate 14,808, forward strand.
TCGTTCTCCTTGAAGCTATTGTTATCACCTGACTGCAGAATGGATTCAAAATGTCTTGTTGACAAATCAGACATATTCAGGAAGTTGACAAAAATCTTAGCCTGACTTATAAAAAAATCACTTTGCAGCTGCATGAAGTCAATAAAAAGTTCACGTCTGGCTATATATATACAGAGCACGAAATATTTTAATAGTTTTAATCATTATACCGTATAAGTGTTCCTCGTATATACTGTTTATAGGAGCCAATTTCCTCCTTTTATGCCTAGTGTTTTTCATTTATTCTCCAAATATGCGAGACTAAATGCTAAAGTTATTTGAGATTTGAACTTTTCTCAACTCTTTTGGACCGTACTTTTCACGCCCCAAATCTTCCGACTTGATTGATTAAGATTAATTTGAAATCCAAGGGTTGTATTTGTACAACCCTTCGACCCGTGACGTATATTCCCCTTCCCCTCTTTCTAAATGAGGGGTGCCATGAAAATTGTCATCAAGATTGCGCTTGAAAACATCTTAAAAACTGACCAAAAAAATAAGACGCAATGATGTAAATTTAACTATGAAATTAAGCAGGGTCACGAGATACAGTATGTCATGGTACAGTGAAATTAGCTGTCAGATTGAACACCTTTATAATGTGAACACCTTCCTAACATGAACACTTTTGGATGGTCCCGGTCAGCTTCCATAGAAATAACATTAGGACAGACCTCGATACAATGAACACCAGCAGATACATTGTAATATGTACTAGAATATGAGTAAAAGTTCAAGATTCCGTGAAAAAGTACTAGAATGTGTGAATAAAGTACTAGATTAAAATGAAAAAGTACTAGAATATGAGAAAAAATACTAGATTGGGTAAAAAAGATATTAAAAGATATGGAAAAAGTATACTGATTGGTTGAAGAATAACAAAAAAGTACTAAAATACAAGTCAAGGTACTAGATTATGAGAAAGGGTACTAGATCTCATCATTAGCAAACTGAAACTAAAACTGAAGGGAAAAAGCATTGGAAATTCCCCCTCATTAGCCAAGTTTATTACTCAACCTAAGTTTAAGTTCCAGCTAATGTATTTAGTAAACTATAGTTAGTTAGTTAGTTAGTTAGTTAGTTAGTTACAACTCTTAGTTCAGCTTTTAATTTTAACTGCAGTTTTTTTTACATAAATATTTTCAATTTTCTGCAACTAATTTTAAGTTTAAGTGCTAAAATTAAGATGCATTTTATTTCGTGGATATCTTAATTTCAGAGATTTTGATTTGCGATGAAGATTCCACTAATTGTTGTTCCCATATCTGTTAGTAATCATTAATGCTAATAAGTTTTGAATATTTCTAACCCAAACTGAATCTTTTTCTATCACATAATTGAATCATTGTTCATGACGACATATATCGTCATGTAGAATACATGACGTGATTATAAACTATATTTTCGTCTACAGGCTGTTGTAAATCTCCCATTTTCAATCTACCAAATGAAATTGTGTATCTTGTTAAGTGATTAAACCATTCTGATAATACAAAAACATGAGAAAATAACGAATATACGAGATATAAAATCTGCAACCGGAATTTTTTATTTCATTTTTTTGTTTGCAAAATTCTTGATTTTTGGATTGTGTGATTTTTGTGTTCAGTTAAAAATCATTAAATGCCGTTCGTTATAAACAGTCATTTAGTATGGACAAGGCCCGTATTATAAAACAGCGCACGCGCGAGGAGGTAGCGCCACGTAGTGACAAATAAAAATTGAAAACTTGTAAGGGAGAGGAGATTGCAGTTTCAAGCAACGAAGATAATTTCATCATTAATATTTCAAAAAGTTCCTATTTTAAAATATTGAAAAAATTCACAAAATTATTTCGTAAAGATACGCGTTTGCTGGCGCGACTGGGGCGACTGGCGACCGCGATTATCGTCCGCTAGGAGTCGCTCAATGCCTGGTTGCCACCATTTTCAATAGGAGCGATTTCCTTGGACGCGATCGTCGACTGAGACTGGACGACTCATCGCGGGC
>JAQGCC010002910.1:0-16831 GCA_034698905.1 Xestoiulus laeticollis
CTATAATACAGTGTTGTGATAAAACTCTAATTTACCATAGTAAACATTTGTAATAGTTAAGTAATACAATAGCATTTTTGATAGCAAAGCTTTAATATTATTTCAATATTTCTTTTCTGTAAAACTTTAATATATTACAGTAAACATGTGTATTGTTTAAATAATACATAAAGTTTTTCTTAAATTAAAATTAAGTTATTTTAATATATATGTTGAGGTAAAATTGTAATATGTCATAATAAACTGTAGCAATATTTAAGTAACACCAAAGTATTTTTGATAGTAAACTTGAATGTTTTATTGTAATATAACTTAAACAGTAAAAGTAGAATACATCATAATAAAATGTAGTAATATTAAAGTAATATTAGCATTTTCATACTTGAATATTGCTTAAATTTCTTCATTTAAGTTTAATTTCAATTACTGTAGTTAATTGCAAAAGTATTTTAGTTTATTACAATATACTTAAGCCGTTTTTTTCCTGGGGACACCCAGTGCAGGCAGCCCCCGCCGCTTCCCCTAGCCACGCTACTGCACAGTCTCAGAAAACAGTCAGAAGAACTGTAAGACATGCTAAAATACCACTCGTTCTCACGAGCACATTGACACGCTCTAGTATACTATCACTTTACTTTGAATCGACATGATATGAAATTGAATAAACTTTACTTTGCATTTAAACTTAAGAAATGACTTTGTTTAAATCAATTTGTATTCTACCAGCTGGTACAGCCACAGACTGAAACCTGCTGCCTAGCCACTGCACAAATTAGGGTCCATAAACCTTGGTAATATTCTGAACGAGCAGGGTAGAAAAGGCAATCCGATCGGCCCACTAAACATTAACAACCCCGGACCTTCCATACCGAACCGGGCTCCGGTTGATCCCCGACGAATCAGAGCGCAGCTGCTCATCGAGCCACAAGCCGCGACAGAGACTGGCACCCAACGATTCCATGGGGGACACCTAATAAGCCAAGTTATGATGAATAATAACTTACACCCAACTACTCCTACAATGTCACCATCCCATTTGGAAAATGAATATGTTGACAATATATTAAAAATATATCGGGATATACTGTGAATATATTTCCAATGTATTGATACAAAACAATATATATTATAAATATATTTTGTACTAAATATATTTTCACAAAATATATTATTCATACATTTCCAATATATGTTTTCTTAAATATATTTTTTAATTTTTTTGTGCTAAGAATACAAACGCATTAATTAATTACATTAATTATACTATTACTTTTAAAATTTTGTTTGAATACATGTAGAAGAAGCTAGATATTTATGTAAATTGTACAAATATTCTATTATTCTTCATTTTAGTTTATTTTTAATATTACAAAAGATACAAATATCTACAAACATTATATACAATTAATATACAACACATTTAATATCAATGTTAACCATTCAAAACAGTAAATATTATATTTACTTGCTTTCAGTCATTATGGATTATTAGCTTAATCGGGATTATTATATCTAGTGGCAAATCAATGTAATTTATTGATTTGTATACAAATAAACTTCCATTATTTGTTCCACTTATAACTTCCACTTATTTGTTGGGGCACTGTCAGATTTTCAGTTAAAATAACGTCACTCGCATTTTTATACTACTAGTAGGTGCAGCTGCTGTAGAACATGCCCTTAAGCCTCTCTCACACTTCTTTTCAACTATTAGCAACAACTTTGAAGGTCACCTCAGTAGCTAAGTCAGTAAGGTACTAGGTTTCAGTGTGTAGGTTGTAGGTTCAAGACTCACTAAGGCCTTGTTTTATTGTTAGAAAAAAACCCATCAGGGCATGTACCTATAGGTGGTGCTGCAAAAACAAATAGGTGGCGCTGAGATAAAAATGTTTTTTTTTAATGTACAGCTATTGTGTTGTGACAACATATTTTCAATATATTAAAAATATATTTATCACATATTTTTAACATATTCATCACATATATTCAACATATTATGCCATGATAATAAATATATTCGTCCTATATTTTCATTATATTCATCATATAATAATTTTCACTATATTATCCATATATGGTATACTGTGGCAGTACAGCTTCTACTGCAATGGGATAATCCTTTGGCAGCACCCTGTAATAAAAACATAAGCAAACATTACACAAAGTAACAAGTTCAATCTTATACCAAGCAACTAACAAACAGCAACAGATGAATTGTACTTATTGTACTGTACTTGTCTAATTCATTAAATATTGTAAATATTGTATTGTACTTATCTAATTCGTTAGCTGCATGAGGGTTACTCCTCCCACTGTGCCTAATGGATGGAGGAGGGCCCCCTTCGTGTATAAGGAGCACTGCATCCGCAGCACACTGCTCCGATCCTGCGAACTATCCGCGCAAGTGTGGCAATTCCTATGTTAAACAAAGGAAAACAGTTCTAATGACATCATATTCCTCTTGACTGTGTGGCGTGCATTAATCAATCAATAATTATTCAGTCATTTAAAAGGTGTAAACTTCCTTTATTGTCGGCAACAATTCGTCTAATCAGACTTTTTCAGGCTGAAAGAAACACTAATTTCATGAGCCAAATGAAAACCACAATTAATAAACAATGTAAGAGTACAACAACCTCTTAATACTGCTTTTATAGGTCTACCGTTACCATTTTTTATGAAATTGCAACTAACTAACATTTTTTATATAATAGTTTGTACATAAATTAATTTTTTTTCTTAATCACATATACAAAATTACAAAATCAAACAAAAGATTCTCAACACGTGAGACATACCTTGGGGAATATTAAGGTCCCTAAACAACATTGAGAATGGACTGCTTTTAGTAATGTCATCCCTACCATTTTACTCTTTGGTTTGGCTGGTCCTAACCTTAGTTGTGACCATACTCACCTTGGTACAGTTATTGTAACATAAAGAAGGTACCTTGAACCATTTTAACTCGTGGATGTAACAGCAATCCATTCTCAATGTTGTATAGGGACCGTAATGTTCCCCAAGGTTTGTTTCACTTGTTGAGAATCTTTTATTTGATTTTGTAATTTTGTATATGTGATTAAGAAAAAATTTGGATTTATGTACAAATTTTATGTACATTTAGTACAACAGAGCTAGGAGTTCTCACTCACGTATATTAGGTAAGTCATCTTCATCTTAGGCTACGAGTCCGGCATTACATAACATCTCCCCAGCATCTTTCCATAATAGCCAGCAACGACCTCAGATCCATCCCTGAAGAGATGGAGGAGGATGCGGAAGACGTTGTAACAGCTGGTGAAACGTCAGCTGTAGAGGATAACCGCCTGATATCTGGCGCCCAACGTGGGGCTCGAACCCACGACGACTTAATAAGTACGTCTACGATACCTACAGGTTCAGTTGCGTACTTTAGCGATGCGCAGTGGACAGGAGAGTATCTCATATGGCCACAAAGTAACCCTACGGACAACACGATCTTTCTATCTACGCCGGAAGTGGAGCCTGCGCCACAAAGCACAACTGGAACACGACCGAGTGTTGTACCGGCGTCAGTACAGGCTTTGGCAGGACAAAACCCTGAATTAACACGATTCCTGTTTACGATAACAGGCCAAAGTCCACAAAGATCTTCTGCGACGATAGCTCGTACCGCAAGAGATCCCGCCTCTACCTCGGTTGCCGGGCAAGGGTAGCTAGGAACATTCACGAAAACTCCCTACGTTTTAACGAATGCACCTCCGACACTACCGAGGAGTACGAATACGTTAGGTACACAAAGTGTACCATTGTCTCCACAAACCGTTACGTTTGCAAATGGAGTTTCTCCTGCTACGAACTGTAACGGACATACTCAGAATAGCAGAAGTAATTTTGGCGCTCAATTGGCATAACAGCAGCGATTACTAGCTCAAATAAATTCGCTAAAGGAGCAATATCGCCAGACACCCAATTCCATGGAAAACTTCGGTCTAACGGCTGGGGGGTGATCAACGAACAGGTAGTTTCCACTACGCCTCGAAGAAAACCAACACCGTCAATCTCTCCCATTGGGGGAGAGCATCACAACAACCAAACGGTATCTACCATGCCAGGATGTTCTGTGACGCAACAAACAGCTATCTACGACAAAGTCTGATCATTGGTATCCTAGAATACCTGAGACGGATAAAACGTCAAGCATAAATGATTTCATAGATTTAGAAGGAATTGGGAGAACAGCTGAGGGTTTGTCGTCGCTACGCGTTGGCATTCACATAGGACCTTTTAGAACTGTAGATCCTAGCTTACGTACAGTAAACGCAAGTGAACCATTTCTTCCTAGAGCACGGTCCAAAGCTGCGACAGATCTAGAACGAATCTACGAATCTTTACCTAATTTTGGAGGTGATATAAAAACCTACAATAGATGGCTGCATGCATTCCTGAATATGGCTGAAAAATACCATATGACAGAAAGAAAAATTTGGTAGCTTTCATGACATCTTCTTCGACACAGCCATGGAATGGTAGGCGGCAGAAGAAAACGAATGAGAAATCTTTGATGATGCTCTCCAAAAGATGAGAATTCATTTTGGGAGCAACGAGACTGATCAAAGCATTAGAGAAAGGATAAAAAAGCTCAAACAGTTTAAAGGGCAGAGTACCTCCAGATTTATTATAATGCTTGTCAATAAATTTAAGGAGATGCACCTAATGCCAAACCTTGAAAGTTGCCTGTACATAATGTATAAGGGACTACATCCTGACATATCCAGTAGATTTGCGTTTTCTTCATTCACAACGTACAATCATTTTTGAAAACTAGCTAGGGATCATGAAGGAATCCTAGTGAAAAGTGGGATGTGGGAGCATCGACCAAACTCAAAGACCTCTGAAAACAACAAGAGCAAATCTAATAAAGATGCTACGAAAAAGTTTCAAAGTAAGAAATCTTCGGAAAAGGCACCTTACAAGAAATCTTCAAAAGGGGGTAAATTCAAAGCAGGAGTATTACAAGGCGATTCCCTCAGCCCATTATTATTTATTATCTTTCTGGCCGGCCTCTCTTCTTTTATCCCTAATGCTAAAGGATGTAAACTTCTCAATAGAATAATTCACTGTCTAATATACGCAGACGACATAATACTTCTATCTAAATCCACAGCCGGTTTAAAAAAACAAATAGTCCCTAAAACAATATTTCTCGCTGAATTCACTCACCTTGAATGTGGAAAAATCAAAAATTTTAATATTCCCCAAGAACAAGAGATGCCCCACCAAAACATCTTCACTTGGGGTACAGCCATCCTAGAAACAACTCAATCGTGGATTTACCTAGGAAACAAATTCTCTAGCAATTGAAAATTCTTAGCTTACATCAAATATATCAAAAGTAAATTCAATAAACAGCTAAATATACTCATCAAATTCTTTGCTACCAAAAAACTTATAGTGCACCTCTCCACTCAACTCTTTTAAACGCCTTAATCTCCCCTCTAATAACTTGTAACGCGACATTCTGGGCATGGAACATGGTCAATCCCCTCGAAGCGCTCCTTGGGAGGTTTGTACGTCGCATATACTGCCTATCTCCATTTACTCCCAACTACATTATCTATAACGAACTAAACATTCAACCCCTCAATATCACCCTCCTAACTCACACATTTAAATACTGGATCAAAACTACAAACTCTGAAATCCCATCTTTCAGTCAATCTCTATTTCTCTATTGGCCGGACGAACCCCCCGACAAACATAATATATAACAATATTTCATTTTACAAATAAAAAAACAACCGCTCTACAATTCCGCGACCCACTTCTCCAAATACCCTCCAACTTGGATCCACTACACGATGACGAACACAATCTCTCAAATACAAGTATCTATGAATTCTTAGCACCAAGAAAAAATCAATGCATCAAATAATAATTTAATAAAATAAAATAACATATACATCTATACCCTACTAAATTGTTAACTCTTATCCTAATACACTACAACCCTACTTTAATCTTAACATCTCTTTTTATCTAAAAAAGTTTATCGTTCAGCTAAGGACAAATCAAAACTCTGTTCACACTAAAAACGGACAGCTTACATTATCCCCAGTTCTCCAATGTTCCTTTTGTAAAACTAACCCACTCACCTGGCATCATATTGTCATAATGTGTAAAGACCCGACCCTTGTTTATACAAGAAGGAGATCCCCCCAATAAACATACAAGTCAATAGCCCTGATCAACTAATAAATATGGTGCTCACAAACATTAACATTCCCAATATTTGGCTTATACACAGAATTGCAAACATGACGACCAGCGCACTCCAATCGGATGACTTTCAAGCCAAAGAACCAATGGATAACCTCCAGGGCGACCAAGGTTCTACAAGCGGACTATTCACGCCATCAAACTGAAAACGAATAGATTACATACATATAAAAAAAAGAAAAAAACACTAAGAAAGACATAGAATGGAGTAAGTACTCACCCGACACTTTACACATGGCAAACAAAAAAAAATAGAAGAACTCAAGAAGAACCAGAGAAGAGAAAATGATAAGAGAAGAAAATCCAAGTAGTAAGAACAAGCTGCCAAGCACTGATTCAAAACTAACTTAAACAACCCATCCATATAGACCTAAACCAATATCAATGATAACTAGGCAGGCTGTGACCTGTGCAGTTTACCACACGCTTGCTGAGAAAACATCCTCAAGCGAAGGTTCAAAACCAAAGGATGACAGCAAGCTCAAGGATTAGGGCAAGTTCAACAAAAAAGCTGCGAAACCTGAGGAGAAGAAATTTCCTTGCTGCGTCATCTGCCTAAAGGCTCCCTCACATTTGAAAGTTACTTTACGTTACGCTACATACGCTACGCTATGCTTCACTTACGTTACGCCAATACCCTACCCATTTCAAAGTTGACATTTTTATGACGTAAGCTTGCAGCACTCCCTATAGAAGAAAAGTTCGCTGCATTCTTTCCATTTCTTGCTCTTTCTGTGCTTTTCAGCGTTCGGCGTCTGCTAAGTACTCGCTCTGTTGTTACAGCTGTTTTGTATACGATTTTATTAAATTTCACATTTTATTACTTTATATTTTAATTATGTCCTGTGTCGATGTGTTGGATCGCAGGATATTGCAACAACTGTATCGGCCGACTTTACATGTTTGATCAGAGCACAATAGTCGTCGATTCGTGGTATGTACTCGCAAAATAAACATTCACGGATATTTGGCCTATTATTCCGAGTGAATTTCACTCGGAATCGCCACGTTAGAGGAGAACGTGGTTTCGTAAGCTCAGCCGGAGTTTTATACAGGTACCTGTCTGACTCCGACTCAGAGGAAACAGCCCTGGTCATTCTTCAGTCCCTTCAGGAGCGAGTCATAGCCTGGAATCATGACCCTCCTGAAGCAGGACATCCAGGTGTTAATACAACAGTGAAACACATGGAATGGTTACATAAGGCATACGTAAAGAAGTGCAAAAACTGCGTAAATTACAAAGCCAGTAACACAGCTGATAAGATTCCTTTAATGTCTCCACAGTATTGACTTGGTTGGACCTCTACCACCCATTGACAGAGGCAGCACACATGTGTTTACCTGTTGTGATGTTGCCACAGGGTTAATTAAGCATCATCCAATCTCCGATACGAAGGCTGAAACGTTATTAAAGATTTTGGTCAATAACGCATGTCTACGATATGGGACCCCCAGAGTCATAACCTGTAACAATGGGCCCCAATTCATCTCTTCCTCCTTTGAGGAGGTGTCGAAATACCTGGGATTTGAGCTTCATAAGATTGCACAATATCATCCTAAAGCAAATCCTGTGGAAAGTCGCCATGGAAAACCATCATAATCGTTGGGATCTACCTGCGGTACAATGGTCTTTAAATACGCTAATCAACGAAAATGCTGGGCATTCCAGTTTTTTTTTTTTATTTGGACGGTATCCCAGATCACCTCACGATAACATATTGTCGTTCAACGCACATTGCTCCGACTCCACATACGTAAAGTCCAGTATCTTCGACTTTCTTGCTGAATTAGCCTCGAATTAAGGCAAGCTCAAGACAAGAAGGAGTTAGCTCAGAATGCGAGGCGCCAAATTCAAAATGAAAAAGCCAAACTTGCTGATTATTAAAAGGGAGATCGTGTATTCTTAGCGACGACAACTTTGAGTTCCGCATCTGCGGGAAAGACGAAAAACATGTATCAAAAAGGGACGGAGCTTACATCATCAAATAGGTCTTGGGACCCACCAGCTTCGAACTTTGGGATCCCTCACGTAACGTTTCAATGGGCCTAACAGCTGAGAAGAAGGTTTCATTTGCCACGCCTGTTGTGCATACCTCCAAGAGGGGACGCAAACCTAAAGCCGGAACAGCTGTTGCGCCTGCTGCGAAGTCATCGTCTCAAACAGCTGATACGCCTGCGGCACAGACTTCGTCACAGACAGCTGTTACGAAAAGCAAGAACCAGATACCGGAAGACGGTGAAAATGAAACCGTTACAGCGTCACAACAACGCGTAACAAGGGCGGGTCGTCAGACTAAACTACCTTTACGATTCCAAAAAATTGACGTCATGGATTTAAAATCTGAAATTACGGCACTGGTCAAATTAGAAGGGAAAGAATCTGTACAGAGTTTTTTGATTTTTATTGCAAATTTCTTTGACCAACAGGGTATTTGTGATGCCTACGATTTGGCCTATTGTTGCCAGGCCGCATCAATAAAGCACTTTCAAGATCTTCGGCTATTAAGGGAATCTGACCTGCGTAACAACAACAACTTTCAAAAAACAACTTTTTATAAATTGGGCAAGGCGGCGAACATCATATTTCTACGGAAATGGGATATTGCTTTGGTCAAGAAATTCCCAGATGTGCTAAATCCCAATTTTTACAATGACGGCGATGTTAACAATGACGAACAATTAGTCTCAGAGTACATCGGGTTCAAACGAAACCTTGACCTCGATGTCTCCAATCTAGCGGTTATAGTCGCCATAAAGATTTATAGCACCCATAAGAAAACCAAACTTAATTTCCGGGTCCGTAACGAATTCGTATAAAATGGCAGCTGGGACGGCGACCTGCGACCTTTTCTCACAAAAAAGAATCCCCAATCAGCTACAAGCCGAAAACCTGTGACGACACCGTTATAGTAAGAGATTGGTTAAGTTGTTGCTACGATCGATTGTGACTATTTACTGTTAATAGTTAGGGAGCCTATTAAAGCAGCAGATGGCACGGACACGTCTCAGAACGTTACAAGCCAAATCCGAGTCTGTTTGCTCCGAGTTCTTAACTACTGCAAGATTCTGCGACCTAACTGTGATACGTATGTAAGTGTGGCCACATAGTGAGGATAAGACGTTAAAGCTGATGCATTCCATAATGAACCAGAACTACACTCTAATCACTAATCTAAGAGAAGCTAATTTCCGAAGTGATAACCAGGCAGCCAGCATCCTTCAATTAAACAAAACCATCTACTGGCATCCGCCAGTAACATCGTTACAGATAAGGATGTTCCAGAGGTCCTCGATCCACCTTCCTCTTAGCCGTTTGAGGTCTAGCCAACACTCGGAACAGCAAAGTCACTAATCTACTGGAAAAGACCGGCATAAAAGGAGGAGGAGCCACAGTCCAGTGCATCATCGACAACGTTCCACTACACCCACGATGAGAACCATGGCGAGAATGAGCACCACCACAGGATCCAACGTGATAAGTGTGGTGCAAGTACCAGCGACATCAACCATCACAAGTGCAACGCAATATACTGCAAGCACCACTCCCCCTGCGGCAGGGAAGATTAAGCCCTATGTACCAGGTATTGCCTTTGGACAGATCATCGTCTACAAGCCAGTGGATACCTTTCCGTCAGGTGCTACGGGACATTCGTGGAGATTCTTGGGGGAGTTAATGCACCAGCTCTAGTGTACCGCCAATTTCTTGGTGGAGCCCCCCTTGTACACGCGCAACAACGAGGCCGCTATGCAGAACTACCAGAAGCAAATCGCGCACCTTAAATCAAAAGATTTAATATGTTAAACAAAGAAAAACAGTTCTATTTAAGCAATCATATTAATTCAAGTTATTCTAGTCTGCTATATATGCATTCTTTTATTTCGAGTTAATATTAAATGTCGTTATCTGCGATCACTATTAAACTAGAGTTAGCCTCCTGGATCTGTTGCACTGGTAATACAACAGAGCTAGGAGTTCTCACTCACGTATATTAGGTAAGTCATCCTCATCTTAGGCTATGAGTCCGGCAATACATAACATCTCCCCAGCATCTTTCCATTATGGCCAGCAACGACCTCAGATCCATCCCTGAAGAGATGGAGGAGGATGAGGAAGACGTAGCAACAGCTGGTGAAACGCCAGCTGTAGAGGATAACCTCCTGAATAGGGCCAATTTTGGGATATTTCCAATATATGGAGAGTATATGTAAAAAAATATATTGCTAACATATATTTTTTTCCATATGGGATGCCCAGCGGGACAAGTAGAGATGGTTGTGGTCCAAAGCCAAGATATGATGATGAATGCTGTCGCTTAAACAGGTCAAATCCTGGGGCAACATCACGATGTATCCCTAGCTGCACAAACAGCAGAGTCATCCACAAATGCCTGCAAGTCAACAGACAGGACATCCTTGGACACAAAGATCAGAAACACCTGACATGCGATTCGAACCACCGGCAGCCGAAAAAGTTCTTCCTAATCAAAACTTAGGTATGGCAAAGTATCTATCTATGATACAGACTTCAACACATCGTATTGTGGCAGTGCTGCAGTCACAGAACTCGCACACTGCCATGAATACAATGTCGCAAGAGACATATCAGGGGAGACTCAAAGTAGACCTGTTACTCCACCGCTACAAGAACCAGCACAGTACCCAGCTAACCCATATGCAACGAGCAATGGGCATTTTCAAATGAGCTCCACACCAATGAATCCGTGGGAGCAATATCAACTTCAATCGCAGCAATTACAGCAACAAATGCTTCAGCAGCAAAATCTGTATCAACAAATGCTTCAGCAACAATTGCAAGCACAAATATAAAATCTGCAAAGACAGATGCAGGCTATGACAACTAGCCTACAGGATACGTCAGGGACGCTTTCCCATGCGTATCTGCACCCCAGTCAACCATTTGGGGGATCAAATATGACCCAATGAAGCAGGTGGCAAAACATCCACAGTTCATGTTCATGAATGGGGGGTGCCACCGATAGTCACCATGGGGTCATTATCACCCATTAGTGAACATGGCATATAGACGACACAAGCTCCGCTGTATCAGCCACATTAACCGGCTAAGTTTCTGGTTAGCAGCCCATACCAACCGACAATAGCTCAGGTCACACAAATTGATTCTGCCGAGCACGACTGCGGTCACCAATCCAACAAGCAAACCGAGCAAAGACTCCGGTAATCTCAAACCCTACAACGTTATCGGCAAAAGCTCCGACATTTCAGCCGCTAAGGCAAACGGTGTATTCACTGCATATCATTGGGGAGGCAGACAACTGTCCTCCCACACAAATCACTGCAGAGGGACAATCCCTGGGTACAACCTCAGATACCCCTACATACTTAACAGTGCAGACCGTGTCTGCACCTGAACCAACTCAGGATGAGGTATTGAGCTCAGATTCAAATCAGCCAGCTACGGAGAACCTGATGGTGGACTTCTCTTCTGGCCCACCTCGACCCCGTAATACAGAGAAGCGCACGGTGGATTGTTAACCTTTTCGGAGGAACAAAGTCCCCATAGCGACTACGAATCTCGAGAGGATCTTCAAGGTTCTACCTTGTTATGGCGGTGATCTGAAGCAATTTACAACCTGTTTGGATAGCTTCATGTATTTTAAAGATTTAGACCATCTGACAAATGATAAACGAATGCTAAGTTTTTGACACATCCTCTTCGTAGCTGCTTTCGATTGGTGGATAGAGGAGGAATCTGACAGTGCAAACTTTCACGAGGCACTGGAAAAACTCAAAATTAATTTTGGGATAAATGAGTCCAACATTACGTTGTAAAGACGTCTTAAGGAGATAGATATGAACATACCGGTGACCGAGTCAGCAAGGTTGGTCAGTCTCGCCTACAAATTGACAAAACCCGAGCTCGTCATGGTTGATTGACTGGAGGTTATGCTGAAGGATCGATTAGTCCCGATAGAGCTGTTGCTAGTTCCAGCATTTGAAGGAAATGAAATCCTTATGGGCAACGACTTTCTGCTGATAGCAGGCATTGTCGTGATCTGGGCTACATGGGAATGGGATCTCAAAAGGAAGAGATTACCACAAGGGTGACACCATTCTCGGTAGTGAGCTTACTATTATTGAAACCTCAGCTAACACTGTCTAAGCCTATACCAATGCTTTGTCAGCTGGTGACCACAGATCTGTCCCTAAAGGAAGACGAATGTACCAGTCTGACTGGTCCACAAAGTGACCATGTAAACAAACTCTTGGATTTACATGCATCTGTATTCCATATTCCATTAACTTCCATTATGAAGTTCCGGCTAGTGACTGACTTCAGAGCGCTGAATAAAGTCACAGTCGCAGACCCAGAATAGATGAGCTGCTTGCTAAGACAGCTGATAAGAAATTTGTCAACCATGGACCTTACCAATGTTGGATTTAGAGAGAAAGTGTGCATGAATCAATTTTGTTGTGTTCTTTGGTTGACTGTGTGTAGTGCGCGCTTCGAGGTGTCCTGGTGCCGCGCGCGATTGTCTAGTCGCCCACTCGAGCGCTACACATGGGGCAGGCTGACTTAGTGGGGATCAATATGCTGGGGCCAATCTGGTGTTGGTTTGTCTTCCCCCTAAGTATATGTATGCAAGCGCAATAGTGTTAGTGCATGCGCGTGAATGTGTTCGCGCGATATTTTGAATTTGGCGCGTAAAGCCATATTTGTGTTTGAATGGGCGGCCCTTGCCATACATGGCAAGTAGCATGCCTTGTATGGATCACAGGAGCAAGGAGGTCTAATGACTCAGTGCTGTAGTGTTTTCCAAAGTCTGCTGACGGGCTATCACAGATACTGGGGTTTGCTTAAGGAAATGTTTCCTTTTCATCAGAATAGTGGAAAATGCGGGAGGTAAGTTTGTGAAATCAAGTGCATAATATAATTGTGTGTCCTTTTATGATTGTACTTTTTCAATAGGCCTAAGATCCGACCACATGGTAAAGTATGTCCTACCACGTGGTGATCTTCCTTGGGTGGCGTTTCTGTTTCTTGTGAGAAACAAAACGCGTCTTTGTAATAAAGATTTTTGTGTAAGGCCATCCACAGCTTTGTGTGTTTTTGGGATCCTTTTTCCCACTTCTTTTAGGAAACCAAGAAGTGCTGAACCCAGAACAAAGCTGTGAAGAACCAGGTAAGTCGGAATGTGTTCCTTATTGCTTGCTTTTATTCCCCCCTCCCAAGTGTGCATGCTTCCTTGTAGCTATTAGAGTCACCAGGCTCTAATATAGTTTTTCCTGGGTAACACGGCGACAGTGTGTGTCCGTATGCTACAGGCCCAGAGAAGTGCATAGAATTGATGTTTTTAGGTTTCAGTTTTTATTGGTCAAAGTGTGTATTTGCCCCCTGGGGGGTCCCGAACCCTAAATTCAGTCATGGTGAAGAGTGTTCTCACCCCAGTGTATAAAACGACCGTAACAAATTACCAGTGCAAGTGTAATCCCGTTTAGTGCCGAGGAGCTGTTGAAAATTTTGATTTCTACAACCCTCATCCAGAGGCCTATTTCGGCCCCTTAGGGTGCTGCTTTTCAGTGTGAATGTTGATATCTCTCACCGAATTGGTTAGAACTGAGATATTAACAACAACCAACTGCTGCTGGCAAATCCCGATCGATCCCAAGTGCGTAACGTACTTTACGACTACGCCTTCGATGGGGGCATTGTGTTACACCAGGATGCCTATGGGAGTGAGGAACTCTGCGGCACACTGCCAATGAGTCATGGCATCTATCGAAGGGTTACTGATCATAGTATATCAGGACGACCTCATGGTGCTCTCAGACACCTGTTTTGAGCATCTCGACCACATTTAACTGGTATTTGTCGAATTGCAAATTTACTTGTTTGGGTTGGCGAGAGACAAGTGCGACTTCTTTATTATAAGAGTCCGCTTTTTGGGACATGAAATTTTATTGAGCCAAATAATGAAAATGTGGAGGCCATCATTAACAGCTAAAGTCATTCCTAGCATCTTGTCGCTGGTTCGGTAAATTCATACCCGAACTGGCAAACATAGGTTCACTTCTGTTTAAATTACTAAAGAAAGACGTCCTATACGTCTTTGACACTCCCTGCCAAGAAGCAGTGGTGAAATTGAATCAATCCCTGACATCAGCTCCAGTACTTGTGCAGCCAGACTACACAAAAGTATTTCACCTTTATACGGATGTTCCCAAGAGGGGCTAGGGGCAGTCCCAGGACAGGACAACGAAGACAATGAATTCAGGATGTTGGAGTACGCGACCAAGACGTTAAATCCAGCCCAAAGGAACTATACAACCACAGAGCACGAAGCTTATGCAGTCCTATGGGCCATGAAGCGCTTCAGAGGATACGTAGACGGCTTGAAATTTGTGGTACATACGGACCACTAATTGCTATGTCAAATACTGGAACCAGCTGAGCCTAGAGGTCGAGTAGCCAGATGGGTTATGAAGATTCAGCAGGACGTTTTCGATGTCGAATACGTACCACGGAAGCTCAATGTCGTGGCAGACATGCTCTTCCAGGGACCAGAGACAGCTGATCCTGTGGTGATTACTAACTAATTCACATTGGAAGATCCAATGTGTTCCTGAAGCTCCAGAGTTCGAAGGGCTCCGAAGGGCTCCAGAGTTTGCCAAAATTCAAGAAGAGGACGAAGAATGCTCCTCAATCATGAAAATGATTGATCCGGACAATAAACCGACCCGATAGAGCAACGCACACTCATCCAGCGAGGGTACAACATCTCTGATGGGGTACTCAACCGGTACATGACAACGTCGTTGTCAGACGAACCCGCTCTGGTGGTCCCCCGGAAACTTCAGAAGTAGGTTATCCAGTGGAATCATGACCTACCAGAAGCAGGTCATCCCGGCATCAGAGCCACTGCTCACCGTATTGCCGAAAAATACTTATGGAGAGGGATGAAAAAAGATATTAGAGATCACATACTTAATTGTGAAGGTTGTATGAAGTACAAACCGTCAAACAGCGCGGACAAGACCTGATAGGATTTGACCTGATAGGACCGTTGCCACAAACATCCACAGTCAACACATATTTTCACATGTTGTGATGTAGCTTCAGGGCTGGATGAACTTTTCCCAATCCCTGATAGCAAAGCTGACATCATCGTAAAAATTCTCATTAATGAGATCTGTCTGCGATTTGGCATATCTGTGGCCATGAAGGAAGCACCCAAATCCATGGGCTTCCAACTGCAACGAATTGTGCTGTACCTTCCACAGGCGAATCCTGTGAAGCGAAGGCATAGAGACCTTCGGGTTAAATTGGCCATAGCCATGGACAATCACCATAATTAATGGAACACAGTAGTAGGTAATCCAAGAGATCCACCTATCCGCATGTTCACCTGAAATTAAATTTAAATCTTTTATTTTCGTCTCTGTGAATAATTTTAACAGATAGTGCCCCAAAAAGCAGCGACGATCGATCGTATACTCTTTCCCTTCAAAAACTGGCACTTTGCCTCCTGCCACATGGCATATTACATGTTGACTTCAGGGTAATGATTTGATTTGATAGGGAATTATCTTAGCCCTGCTTGATTTAGTTTAAGCTTTTTTGGAAGTTGTTCGAGGTTGGCGCATTTAAGGGGTGTGTTTCTTTGACCTGCACTCAGTGCAAACAGGAAATGGATGGAGCTATCTGTTAGTGAAACCTAGTGCAAAATGAAATGGCAAACCAAAGAAACAGAAAAAAATACTGTAACAAGATGGCGGCCCATATTGAATTGGTTTAACTACTAGAGAGTTATCTTTCAGATGAGGATACTATGAAGCAGACTATCTAGCAGATGATTCAGTGCTGCACTAAAATTTTCAGTGCAGGTTTTTCCTGCCCTGGCTTGCACTGGTTTTCTATTTCCTGTTCCAAACAAACAGAATCAGTGCAGCCAGTACAGACCAAAGGAACACATTTACCTGCTCAGTGCTAACTGAGCAGGCCAAATAAACAAACCTTCAACCTGCATGCATATAACGCGTTCTGAGACAGAATTTTTGTGATTATATTGATTCACTATAGTTGGTTCTTAACATTAGGAAACCAACTATTTGCTGTAATAGCAAGAAAGGCTGAGATTTCCTTGCTTTAAATTGCACGGCATGATTGGGCTGCTTGTATGAGCCACGTAGTGGGACTTGCAAGTTTGGCTTTAATCGAATCCTGGTTGGAGACAAAACATACTCTGGTAGAGTAGGAAAGTCAAATCTTTCGAGTTAAAGACTTGTTTTGGCTCGAGCCGACTGATACATTGCCGTGAATATAGATTCACTTGTTTGTTGCCAGCAAGGAACTCCGCGATACTTGATTATTCTTATTTGGTTACGACTCAGGTTGATTTTGAGACACTAGCGCTTTCCTAGTGGAAATAATATCGAGTTTTCACTGTTGCCGTAGGTATCCTAGATTTTTTCAATCAAGAGATAGTAGCTCGACTGCCTTTTCGAATTTACAGTTTATGGTTCTTATCGGTTAATTCACCGCCACGCTATAGGGATATACGCTAGGGATAAATAGGGATTAATAGGAGACGCC
>JAQGCC010002911.1:0-16831 GCA_034698905.1 Xestoiulus laeticollis
AATTTCCTGCCAGTACTTGCTGGCTACATTAAAAGGTTTTACACGAAAAACTACGTTTTTTTATACTGTATTATTTTTTAAATTAATTGTAAGAACATTGCACTACATGTAATTATAGTCTTTTATTACCTTGTAACTGGTTAATTTTACCCAATTTACTTCATGCATTTTCGGCGAGTTTTCGAGAAATTTTATTTTTTTGCAAATATGTTTCTCGTTAGTGGCATTCTCACAACACCTGTGGCATGACAAAGTACACAATTGTTCACTGAATGGCGTTTTTTGAAACAAATTTGCAATGTTTCAATATGGCGAACAACACGGATGTCACTTCCAGTGAAGGCATTTTCTGAAGTGTGAGCGTAACACCGCATTTGTACTCAAAACTCAACAGTTTCTTCTTTGGACATTGCAGATTACCTTTCTGTCTATAGTATACAACTATGTAGTATCTCTGGGCCCTATATACCGTCTTGCTCCCTCCTGTGCATGCAGTACTTATAGGGATTTGGGAGGTGTGCCGTTTTTGACTTACCTTAACGAGAGCGATAAACGCACACTAAAACGCACGCGCATCAATAAGTTATGCGCCGTAGAAGTCGTTAAGCTCCTCAAAGAGGTTGTGCCATCACGTTAAACTAATGAAATTGTCGTCTCCCCTCAACCACAAACCCTTTAACGTCGTTCCCACGCATGCGTATTGGCAAACAAAAATCAGTGCTGCCAATCTCGTCAAGATTAAAGGAAATCTGACAATCCCTCTAATATGTCTTCAGGTTCAGCATATAAAATGGCGGATGCTGTCCTGCCAGTTTATGTAACGCTATACAGACTGTTAGCTCTGCATTATAATACAAATTGTCCATGTTGATGAAATAGATACGGGTAACGTGATTTTTCTATGATGATGCCATAGGCCTGCTGTATGCTCGAGTTGGTCACGTAGGCCTAGTCTACAAGGTTATACATTGTGCTCTTGTGCAGTGCAGGAATCCCAGAGGTTCCTCCTTTTACAGAAACACTGACTCCATAAAACGGGTTTATAGATATTTTTGGGACAAATTAGTAAATGCGAGTTTCAGTTGTGTAATGGCAAAAGTGCACTTAATTGCTGCTCATTAAGACAGAACGGAGTATGTGCATTTTTAGCATAACTCTCATTTGCACGTTATGCAAAGCTTCTTGGGTGGGCCATTGGAGGATTTTTATGCACATTTCTAGCATGTTTTATGGATATTTTCAATTTTGAACAAAACAGTGCCAAGTTGAATAAAATGTGCATTCGTACTCCTAATGAATAATTTGATATAATTGGAAGATGTTTAGTGACCATATCCTCACATTTTAATTTTATTCTTACCTAACCCTATGATGACCACCTTGTTTTTGAAAACCGATGATCACCTGAGGACTATTTGACACAAATGTTTGTAAGCATTTAGCTATTACATGTATTTGAATTAGAACTAGTCATTAACTTTCTAAAATTGTTTTTTTATCCAGAAATCGTTGCAACATGCAAAAGTAAAACAAACTATCAATTGGTTAAAACTTCACTATCAAAATGTTTTTTTATAATGTTTTGGGTGAAACTCTGCCTATAGGTTAGTAGGAAAAAGTATGAAACCAATGAACTGAACATTTTTCAGAAAATGTGTTAAATTGAATCAATTTTGACTTTGTTGCCTATAAATAATTGGAAAAGCTATTATCATCATCACTTCCAGAAAACCTGATGTTTTTTTTTAAAAAAAATGTACACAGCATAAAGACCATATACGTGAAGGTCTGACAACTCCCTGAAATTTCAAAGAAACCCAAACTATTGAATCGACATTTTTGAAGATTTAAACTCTTGGGGGTCAAATAGATCACAAGATGGTCATCATAGGGTTGGAAATAACTTGAGGCCAGTTCAGCAGATTCCTAAAATGCAATGCGAAGTGCTAATCTGGAGAATATGGTATCTGTTATAAGCTCTACTGCAAACTCTTGATTAGTTGTAATCGGTGGTTTTTGTCTTGGTCCCCCCACCCGAGTCTTGCACCATGGTGGTGTAACAGTCGCTGCATATAGGCTAGGCCTAGATCACTCACTCATTCGCCGCATACAGCTAGCACTCCATCAGCAGTCCATATTTTTTCGTTCCAGAAAGATCGAGTGCACCTCAACCCTCTCTTCCCAGGACAAACCACCTTTAATAGCATGACACAACAGAATTCTGAAAACAATGCAGCTTTTTCTCAACTCCTTTAGTACAAAAAAAAAAAAAAATGGGTAGAGGGGGTTGCCTAGCACTATTAGCTTCGAGATGAAAAGTAGGCAACCCCGGAGATTTTTATTCAAGAATTGAGGCTACGGTGAGTTTGCATTCCTTGCAGAAGCTCCACCAGGAATAGCCATGGCCGACCGCGCCATCTATGGGTTTGCAGAAACTAGGAAACGAGATAGAAAAGTTCAGAAGCCCAAATCTGATTTTAGATATCTTGACGAAGGGAGGGGTTGAGCATCCTCCTTGGGCGGCTGGAATGCCAGGGAATTCCATGGGCATAGGGTATTTCAACATCCTAAGGGCCAATCGTCCCTACTATAGGAATAACTGGAATCCAGTTTTGGGCATGAAGTTCATAGAATAGGACCCATTTTGGGGTTACCTGTAATTAGCGTGGGGACAGGGGCTTAAATTTTGTGATAGTTGAAATTGAGGATTCTGAGAAAAATTATAAAGGAACTATAGCTGCTTTTTTAGCAGTTCAATCAGGTCGGTTGGATTAAGTTCTGTCTCCTCATGTGCCCTATTAGTATCAGGTCTTTATGAGGGTTATATTATGAATAGGATGTGCTTTGTTTGAAGGGAAGGGACTAATCTGGCATGTGACCATTCTTTTTTTTTTGGTACATTAATGATGTTGCGATCCGGACTCTACCAGATCTCTCCCCCACTTAACATTTGGTCCTTGTTCTTGAAAGGACCCAAACTACATTTCAGGTCTTGTGATCTGGTTTAAATAATGATTCATAGGAAGTGCTTTGTTTTAGGGGTAGGAGTTTCTGCTGGTCATTCTGTCATGTGGCCTTTTTGTATCTTGCTGGCGGTTCTAGGTTGCTCGCCAAACCTAACTTGACCTACTGTAACATAATCCTATCCTGATTCAAAATTGACTGGCATATTGGATGACAATATCTGGTGAGATATTGTCAATTACAGTGAAATCTGCTAAAGGTGACCACCCAAAAATTGACTAAATTAGGTCACTGTATGCAGGTCGCTATGCAGAGAATTTGTATGAAGTAAAGCATGTATGCACTAAAGCCGATTTCTGAAAAGTGGTCAGAGGTATGTAATTAGGTGCAAAATCCTTGCTGGCTCAAGATTGTAAGCTTAGCATCATCTATGCTAAGCTGGCCATTTAAATAAATGGTTGTTACTATGTGAACCAAGTATATACATAGTTTAATTTGTTTTCAAGCAGTTTGTACAACTTTGGAGTGGAGCATTTTACAGGCTATAGGGACCGATTTGAAAATTCGACAACGATGCTGACCTCCATAGTTGATTGCCAATTATAGTTTTAAGTTTAAAAGTGAATTATTAATGCTAACTGAGAGCGATTAGATTCTAGTTTTCTGTTATCAATTTAAAAAAAAAAATTGATGGCTGATTCAATAATTAAAAATGATCATAAGTGGTTGTTGGAGCAGGTGTCCAGAATGTGTGGTTAAGCTTTTTTTCCAAATGGGACCGATGCTGGGATGGTATCATGACCGTACATTATATTCGTTCCTACTTTCCTGCCTCGTTAATTCCTGCCATAATGTATCTTCTCGTTATCTGGATTCCGACGCCCAAGGCCTGTAATACCTTGGGCGTTGATAAACAACCTTAAAAAGCATAGCACGGAGTTGTGTACTATCTTGCGCGAAACTACTTGTGCAAACTATCTAATATGTGCAAGACTAAATCGAGTCACAGACAGAAGGTTATTTGATTAACTGTCAATGGCGTCATTGCTTTCCCTCAGGCCACAATGGTGAGGCAAAAGTCAAAGATAATAAAATAAAAATAAGACCAAATCTAGATTGAATAAAAACAGAAGTGGTTAGCAGTCGAAGTTAAAAACCAAAATGGCTGAATCGCCATATTCCGTTAGTGATTCAGCAATTTCATTTTGGCACTTCATAACAGCTGCTAAATAATGACCTTCCTATATGTTGAGAATATGGAATCATATTTTATGTTTTGCATATAAATAATGTTTCTAACTAGCGATGTGAATTTGTGTGACATGATCTGAAAGGAAAGCCTATTTATCTGTATGTATAAGTCCTTTAATAATGTTATCGCAAAAACAAAAATTGACAGTGGAGTATAGTGGGGCAATAAAAAATGTGTCGTTGTCGTTCCTGGAATTGTTGAGAAATTTGATGTGCATAACACCATCAGATGCAAAACACACATGTTTGGGAATTTTCCACAATTGATGAAACGACCCATTTATAATTGCAAACTGTTCTTATAGTGGTTCTGCACCCTGGTGGCCTAGGGCTGTCCATAAAAGACGTCACACGATTTTGGCAGATTGTTACCCCCTCCCCTCAAATATGACTTCACAAAGCTCTGACACCCCCCTCTCGAAAACTGGTTATTGCCATTATAGTCTGTATGCATAGTGTGGCGCTGCACTCTGGTATTGTAGGAGAAAACGTTAAAAAGGAGGCAATCGAGCACACACACCCCTAGTGTGTGATGCCATTTATGGACGGCCCCCCTATGAGTCGTTATCATTGCATTCCCAACATCCGTGTCGTTTTAATACACAATCTTCTCATAAATCATTTGAAAAAAAAAATCATCATTGCACTTGAAGATTAGAACCCAATGCAGAAACATTGCTTATTTTTATAGAGCTTATTACTCATCGAAAAAAAAAATACATAACCTGAGTTTATACTTGAAATTGATGAAGGTCAAGCCTACATCATGTGCTTTAGATAAGTTTGAATTTGAGAACATTTTTTGGTTGTGACAACAGGTTGCAGTGCAAGAAAACATGAACTAGAAACTTGCTTTAATGCAGAATTCAGGCTTAGTTATGACTACTTTTCACCTGACATTATAGTACATGTAATTAAGTTCTATTCATACATGTATATGAAAAATTCAACTCTGTTTTTATAATGCTGGTCGGAGAGAAAGAAAGTGTCTTACAAAGTACAACACCTTTGGATGGTTAATATTTCAAGAATAATGAAAGCACGTCCCATTCATTGTTGGCATTTTCTTGGTTTAATAGGCCACCATGTCGCTCGAAACAATTGCAACGTGATATTGCAGTTGTAATTAAGCGGCGCATATTCCCAACTTGCAATATATGCTAATTCCACACGGCTTTCGCGTGTCATTAATTCAAAGAACACAAATCACGGCTTGTCACATTTGTGTTCCAACTTGAACTATTCATTTAAAACCTGTTCAGGTTGGTATAGGGTAGAAATGGTGTCTGGAACTCTGTACTTGTGGTAAGAGGGTTGCATACCAGAATAAGCCTTTTTTTTTCTAAATTATTTTTTTAATTTAATTTTGGAAACTGTTAGGAACGAATGGAATATGTACGAGGACCTAGCATAAATATTCTATTATTTGTTTACATTTTTTGTTTATGCATATGTATACTCCATTTCATGAAAATTAGTCTGTAAAGTTTACATTTGTAGAGGGTCTGGTAAACTTTACGGACTTCTTTCCATGAAATGGAATATAGCCTACATATACATAACCAAAAAAAAAAAAAAAAAAAAAAATAATAATAGAATATTTATGCTGGGTCCTCATACAGTCCATTCGTTCCTATCAGTTTCCAAAATTAATTAAAAAAATAATGTAGAAAAAGGCTTATTCTGGTATGCAAACCTTTGAAAAGTTTTTACAAATTTTGTAAACATTATTAGGACTTATCTTCAATTGCGATAAGTCTTGATATATGTGCCATTGCAAGAGTACCGAGATTAAACCATTTTGGTAAGGACAACTTTTGAACACTTGTTTTTGTAAAAGCTTAATTACCGTAAATAAAGGAACATTGACCCTTGGTTTAATCGAGACCCTGGACCGTTTTATTCCCTCAAAGTTAGTACTTTATCAATAAATTAAAAATGACACAAACTTACCACAAACAAGCATAAATGATACAGTACTTTATTTTGCCTGATATGTAAAGAAAATGTAAAGCGCGAGCATTTATAATAGGGAATTTCCCTAACACCCGGGTATTATTCGATGCGTTTTTTTTTTAATCGAGTATATTTACGGTACAATTACTTTGGCTCAACTGGTGTTTGTTATTTACGGTTACACGTACTCATTTTGTGCTACTTTATGGCTACAAATTGTAATGTTACATGTATCCAAGTTCCTCGTTACCGTGACGTGCTGTAATGTAATCGCCTATAAATAAGAGAATAATCCGGAAGAAACTGGTGCCTCGTTTATTATTACATTTATTAGTGTCCAATCGACGTTATTTACTGAAGTGACACACATGCCCTATATTGATTCAAACATCATTTAAGGTTTTTGTATAAATATTGATATTGTAAGTCGTCGACGACTGCAGCTGTACGTGCTTTGTATTATCGTCATATCAAATAAATGCGGTAACGCGTTATAGCCGGGGGAAATTTGTGGGGAAAACATGGTATGGTTCATGCTTTTTTTTTCTCGATGAAATGCATTCTGAAATGAAAAGTTTTGTGACGTTTTCGACTCACGTGCGTGACCGAATTTCAGTTTTCGATTAATTTTCAGGAATTTGAGTCTAAAGTAATGATTTTTAGTGACTTTAAAATTGATTGCTCACTGCGGAACGATTCAAAATTTTAATTAAAGAAGTTAATTATGATATATATCTTGCTTGCATGAGTTTTGCAGTGAATGTAAAGCTGTTGGCAAACAGGCAGCTCACTTTTTATGCAAGGGAAATGTAATCTTATCATGCTAACTATATTAGCCCAAAAGAACCCTAATTATAGTTTCCAAAAAATTCCAACAATGTTATAATATGTTCCATATGGTTTTAACTAAGCTGAACATTGTGTTTTTTTTTTTTTTTGTTTCACTCGTATTTTCAATAAGTTTTCGAATATAAGATTTTATCGATGGAAAACTAGTTTTTTTTTTTAAAGTTTTGAGCATTATTAGAACTTCTGGTGCACACGCAAATGTTTGTAGCATCATGACATGGATTAGACATCCATGTCAGTTTTAAGCATGTCTTTCAATTACCTAAATGGAATTGACGTTAAGTTGCCATAAGATGAGAATGGGATTACACGAAAGGCCTACTTCCTGAACAATATCTCATTGAACATACTAATCTACAGTGCATCAGACAACTTTAATAACGATTATTTGTTTGCCTGGTTGTGTAGGACATGCGTTCCTTGGATTTTGTTCGTGTTGGATTTGCTTATTATCTGTTTTATGGCTTTTGGATGACAGGTTTTCGACAGAGCTTATCTGCCAAAAATACGTTTTTGTGCCAAATACGAGGTGTCTAATCGTTTGCTATCGTCCTTTCTAAATAAAGCCAGAGAGCAATGTGCATAATCATTGAAATCTTGCAGATTAGATAAGCTCTTTTTTTCAACAGTAAGTTGAGACAAAAAAGAATTTTGATGGGTTTTGATGCCTAGTCCGCACCAAGGAAACATTTCCATGAAACGTGAAACTTGAAACTGTTTCATGAAATGTTTCCACTGTCTTGTATTGGTTTGGACACCTTGTTTCACGACTCATGCTGCACCAGACAAGTTACAGTATATCAAGACATTTCATGTGCAACATTTTTGTCATGAAATGTTTCGAATTTCATGTTTCATCAAATTGATGCCTTGATTTGATCTAAGCATTAGAGAAATGGCTGTGACCTTTCACTACAACAGCCAGGCTTTGCCATTGACTAATAGGTGCAGTTCAGTAACTTGAAATAAGAGAAATTTCAAATTCCTTTCTCGACCCAGGTTGATCTAATTTATCAATTTTTTTTTTTACTTGAAGCTGATTTTCTGCTTTTTCTCACTCGAATCCTTGCATCCCCATCCTTAAGGTGCACACACGTACATGCATGACTGCCAAAGCGTGTTTTATTTCCATCCGTTTAAATCTGTTGTAAATTGGCAAGGA
The DNA here is from genome assembly GCA_034698905.1 of Xestoiulus laeticollis. NCBI lineage: Eukaryota > Metazoa > Arthropoda > Diplopoda > Julida > Julidae > Xestoiulus > Xestoiulus laeticollis. The sequence goes on from JAQGCC010002911.1 coordinate 8,183, forward strand.
TTTCTGACTGTCATCATGAAGTAACATTTTTTTGTTGTTATCTTTCTCTTTCAGATGTAAAGAACCAATCCGTGCCTTCATCGACTCCTGCTCAACCCGTGTTGATACAGCCAAATGGAAAAGATAAAAGAATAAATGCTAAAGTGAGTGAACTGGATTTACGATTTTCTGGTTACGATTGAGTTGACGAAAGCACTTTGTCATCAAATCCAACTTCTTGTGGAAGACTTAATTCCGGTAGAGGTTTAAAATTAAAAAAAATTAGTTGCAAAGTGGGTCGGTTTAAATGGCAGTAAATCTGTTGCGGGGAAATTTTTAGTTGATGACACCTCATCCTCCCTCATTCTTGAATGAGGTTGGATCCACCAATTTTGCACCTTCTTCAAAGTGCCCTATACACTGGCTATTTGCGTTCACGGATCAAGAAATAAAAGGTGGGGTGGAATGACAATTTGGCTGGAGAGCCTCGGGGTAGATGAAAATAGGAAAATTAGCATGGTGTTTTTATAGGTTGGAGCCAGCTCACGATGACCCGACAACCCTGTTGATCCTCTACCATTACCAAGAATAATCTTCCACCCTATCCATAGACATTAAGGATGAAATATCTAGGTTTGCAATTGGCCTCAAAGTGAAATTGATGCCGATGATTGATTTCTATGGCCTGCTTTACAGTTTTCTAATAAAAGAAGATAAGGCAAATACATTATTATTACTCGTTTTTCACCTCCTAGTAATTAAAACCAAAACTGCTAATTAATTCAGGACCTTGTTAGGCTTTCTTTCAATCTATTCTGAATTTTGTTCTTGGCTCATTCAGGTGTCTGAAAGTATATACCTGCGGTTATTTAAGTTAGTATGACGAAAATTCCCTAGAATATATTTTAGAATGTTTATTATAGCCTTTTTTTTTATAAGTATTTCACCCAATGACTTGATAATATTAAAAGTACATACAGTCCGACAAGTATGCTGAATGTTAATGCAATGACTAGTTTTGAAGGGGATGCGTTACCTGCAGACTATGTCCTATACACCAGATTAATTTTTGGAACATACTCCTGGAAAGTGTAATAAAAATTCGTATACACACGAAATTGTCCCATCATCAACAATCTTCAATGCAGCCAATTGAGATTTTTTTAAAAAATGTTTTCAATATAAGAATAATTTGTACTGCGAGGGGTAGCGCGTTGTCCATCAAATGTGAAAATGACCTTTTCAACCCCTATTTTGATGCGAATATCAACTTAAAAACACTTCCATAGGGTAGATCATATCCAAATTAATATGATGGTGCAAAAATATAGTGTAAATTATGATTATCGTTACATTTACTGTCTATTGTACCAAAAATTAACATGGCTGGTATAGTACTTAATTACTTAGTCTTGGGTTACACATCCCCTTAATTACAAAGAGTAAAATAAATGGGAATAACATGTTATCAAGTGTAAATATTATATAGGGTTGTTATATAATTTTCTTTTAAAATTGCGGGAATATACTGTACATGTACTTTAAGTGCCTATTAAGGTCGTCCTTCATGGTGTGTACCACCAATGATGAGCCTTATACAACAAATAGAAACAAAAAATATTGACAATGGCGCTTGCGTGAATGTTTTTATGCTGAAGATGATATTGAATTTTGGAAAACAGCAAACACAATAGGATCAAGCGTGATTTGGAATTTTTATCAAGATTTTTTTTTATTGCAAACGACAATGAAATCACTGTTGGTTGACCTTGCTTTAATTCTGTAAAATTTAATGTTATCATTTTTTTTTTCGTATGTGGGAAATAAAACTTGTCCATTCTCGTTATACAAGTAGAAAGTCAGCTAGCTTTCCTTGGAATGATGCTGTGGAAAGATGATGCTTTATATTGTATGGATTTGAGGCACCAGGCCAGTATGATATCGATGTTTAACATTTAAAGAAGTATAGGATGCCCTTAGTTTAGAACAGAAAGCAGGTAATCAATATTCATAGCCAGTTTTTTGTTTTATCTATGGTTTTCCCTTAATGAATTCCATAATTTTGTTCCTGTTCACGATAGCAGATCATTTAATTTTTGCGATTTCATTCTGGTTGATTGTCAACATGATTCGTTATCAAATGCCTGCATGAATCCAGGCACACATTCTCAAAGTACGTTTTAGGCGTCAGGGCGACCAAACTTTTTCAAGAGGCGAGGAAATTGTGATAACCGTGAGCCCATTTTTCTTTAGTGGGACTTGGACCACTAATTGGCACATTGAACATGCCTTCTCGTAAAAACCTATTAATTAACCATAAATGGCAACTTGCACCACGTTTAAGGACGTATCAATGGTGCGAGGCATTTCCCAGGCATTACCAAATTGCCAGGTACATGCAAGCATGGAGCTGACATAGTTTGATCAAGCCGATATTTTTACAGTCGTAATGATAAGGCTCGTGTGTCAGTTTTAATTTGGGGAGGTGGACATTAGCATGCTTCCAGAGGTTTTGTCCAACGGCAATGATATATCAGCTGTTTATATATGGGAAGGAACGAAGACGTGTGTTTATATGCCATGTATAAACAGCTAATCCCCCAATATAATATCACATGTCTCCTGCTTATATGCGGTTAGCTCATTTATTCTAGCCATTTGTGCAATTTCCGGCCAATTAATTAATGCTCGCCATGCAATTGGGACAGGTGTCAACAGACTGCTAAAAATTGTCTCTATTTACAGGCTAGTGACTTTGGCAACATCAGCGATTGGCCAACCTTAGGAGAAGTGCATATTAACGAGGTAAGATTGCCTTAGGCTTTTTCTATGTTGATTTGCATGCGCATTTTAGTATGGGAGTTTTGCTTATTTATCAATGGCATTAATTCTTGTAAGCAGCAAAACTGGTTTGGTTTTTAAATTCCACAATCCCCCCATGACATCTCTGGTACTCATCTCTGAGCAGTTGTTCCTGCATTGATTCAATAGCATCATGGAAGTCATTGAATAAAAATTGTGTGGACTTTTTAACTGGAAACTGTTTCATAAGAGGCTGTTTTATGAAGGCAAAAAATCGTTGTAATGATTTAATAAATAAAAGAATAGATGTGTAATAGGCCATTATGCTATTGCCATCATCATAAATTTAAGCCCTTTTATTGCATTAGGATAATGCACGAAATTTACCGAGCCAGTTGGTACCATGTGTAGAAAATAATATCCAGTAGAGCAGATCTGAGTCAAGTGGGTGTTTGAATGTCGAGGGCGCAACTTGTTAGCTCAAATCACTCTTGCCAGCACGATTATTGGGCTTTTTTTGTGCCCAAAATGTCATTATATCTGTTAGAAATTTTTGGCATTGTGCAGTTAATTCTTGGCTTTTTTTTTCTGATTTCACTTAAATTCATGTTCACGAACCGTGGTTCTTGAAATGTACAATAGAGTTCATGGGTTATGCAAGAGTTATCCAATTTTAAAGCACCTGGTTTTGACCAACAGGAATGCCAATGGTCATTCCAAGCTATTGCATGTTGTTCAGCTAGATGAATTTAGTACTTTAAGAATTCTGCTCGGCAGAGACATACATAGCTATAAATAATTAGTATTAGCCAAAATTGTGTGAAGGAGAAACTTATGTTTTTTCTACATTCATTGGATAATACACCAAAACCTGCTAAAGGTGACCACTCCAAAAATGGCTAAATTCGGTCACTATATCAGAGAATTTTGTATGCAGGAAAACATACATGTATGCACTAAAATCAATTTATGAGAAGTGGGCCCTATGCGGCGGTGGTCACTTTACCAGGTTTTACTGTAGTTGAAGTGTGCACGTCCAATACGTATTTAAGTTTTTTTTTTTCATCCCTTTTCAGAGCCCGAAAAGACCACTAATCTCGTCTCCTGTGGAGGCTGGAACAACCGGGACAATAGAAAGAACGCTGAAACAGCAAAGCTCTGAAGATGACTCGTGCAAGGAAAGTAACGACAATGGTGTGGATGCAGAACCAGAGTTGACACCACAGTCAAGAAAGAAAAGTAAGTTCTAAAAAAAAAATAATGTTCAAATCGTTAGCAGTACTTGCATGCAGGCTGGCGAGGAATTGTGCAGGCAATCTTTTATAGATTAATTGTTTTTTTAAAGGTGGCAATTGAGAGGCGAAATTGCCAAGGAAGAAAAGTTCTATTTTGAAATTGAGCAAAGTACTTGTACTTTGAAGTAATTATGCATTAATGTACTGCAGATTGCTTGTTTCCAAAACACGGTTGAATTGCCTTTTTTAAGGTGAATTGCAGAAAAAACCTAATTTAAATTCAAAATTTCAGGAAACATTTTTTCCTTTTGCCAAACTTTCCTGCATTCAATCATCTGCGTCTTGTTTGAAAACTAGTTAAATACTCTAATGCCTGATTCCCACTGGACGAAAAGTAGCCATCTACTTGCTGCGCGCACTTCAATTGAAAACTGGCTGCTCTCAGTATAGGGCCCCTGCTTAGATAGAAGTTGAAACACAACCAACTTTTTGCTCCCAGCAGAATTGATTCCGTCCAGTGGGAATCAGGACTTTTCACAATTTCACGTGAAAAAAAAAAGTAGAATCCTGCTCATGCTCCACACATGACGTAAAAAAATGCATTCAATTTTATTTTTCACGTGCATGGCCAAAACGTTCGCCATCACCTGCGCTCATGTGAAATGATAATTGTTTTGAGCCAGCTTCAGCACTTTAAAATCTCGTGTTGGCAGCATTTTAGCACGGCTAAAAATGATGCATACCGGGGAGTTCATGAAAGATGTTTCGGCATGTTGCTCGGGTTCGAACACATAAAATATTCTGGAACAACGCCATTACAAAAAACTTAAAAATTCTGCTTTACTTGATGTCATTTGTTCATCGCACAATGTAATTCGTTACTACTGGTGATTTGCACAATGGCATGCTTCTGGCTCAGTTTCAAACTGCAACCAAAAAAAAAAATCCGCTCGAGTGTGTTGAACCCTCAACTCAATGTTCAAGATTAGCACGGAGAGATCGTCCCAGGCATGCTACCACGGATTCTTGCAGCCGTCTTGGATTCCTCCAAGAACCGTTCAGGAATGGCGGTGTCCACGACCAACCTAAAAAAAGTGGAATGCAAATGCAATTAATAAGACAAGAATGCGGTCATCCGTTTGTGCCCGGCCAGGCGTTTCCTTCACACAGGTTTCGATTTAAAAGTACTTGCACGCAGATTAAGTGCGAAATGGCGGTCTGTCATGGCATGTCACGCACCAGATGCACATGAGGGTGCCCAATTTCTCATAATAATCGAATAAGTTGATCCAGCGCACAAATGGTTTTTGCTTTCATTTAATCGCTTCCTATACGTTTTCAGAGAACGTGACACGACCACGTGACCGGCAATGCTATTGTGACACGATAAATATTATTTTATTGAGTGTCTTTCAGGGGTCTGACAGGAAATGTTTTTTTTTTAGTAATAGCCTAGGTTCAGGTGTGCACTATCACCTACTTTTTTTTTACCTGAATGCGATGGCAAACATGCATATTATACACTTCCGATGGCAACGTTTGACAATTCTAGGACATCCATTCATCTTTGCTCTTCATTGTGACTTTATGACATCGCGGGGAAATACAGTGTAGTTAAATCAACCCTCCTATCAACAGGTGCCTGCAGAGCCCATTCTATGGTAATAGAATACCCCATGGTGGACTCTACCTCCTGGGGCCCTTGACGCAATCCTTATCTGGAGGTGATGGTAAGGGGAGTTTTAGCATTGAACGAACGCTCAACGAAAACATGACTTGAGTGGGGCAGGTTATGTGCGTTTCAGTGTTGTTGTTTTTTAAGGAACTTTTGCGCCATAAAAAAATAACCCTCGAAATTGGTAATTTTTTACCAGAGCAAAGATGGCGGAAAATCGACGTTTAGTTTGACATTAATGGATCTTTATTGGGCGGTGTTCCTATTTGTGGTTAGTTAAATCATGCCTGTTCAGTTTGTAAATTGGTGGTTGGGTTAAGCTTTATGGCGCTGCATAATCGGATGTGAGTTCTCTGCTATGTCTTCGGCACGTTTTTTGTGTTAACTTGCAAAATTGTCCTGTAAAAACAACAGGTTTTCTTTTTTGCAAATAAACTTGAGTGGTCTACTAAGGCGGGGTGCCCACCAAGATGGTGAGCATGTGGTAGTGTGGCGACTTTGCAACGTATGACGTGCACGAGGCGAGTACATGCAAAACTGATCGCAACGTGCCATACCACCATATGCTCACCATCTTGGTTGGCACCCTGCCTCTGACTTCTTGAGCACATTATAATAAAGGGATTGAACAGGTTTCCTTTAATCTTAACGAGAACGATAAACATTGTTGCGCATGCCCATCAATAAGTTATGTGCCGTAAAAGTCGTTATGCTCTTCAAAGACGTTATGGTATCACGTTAAACTAATAGAGGGATTGTGCACGCCTCCATTAATGCTCCCTTAATGCTAACCATTTTGACAGCAGTGTATGTTTATCCAATGCGTTCTCGTTAAGGTAGATCAGTTGACGGGGCATTAAGGGAGGCGTGCTCAATCCCTCTAATGAGATTATCGTCTCCCCTCAACCACAAACCCATTGACGTCATCCCCACGCATGCGCATTGGCAAAAAAAAAACCAGTGCTGCCAATGTCGTCAAGATTAAAGGAAGCCTTACATTCCCTCTATTAACGTGTAAAATTACCCTTTAAAAATCCATGGGTTTTTTGATTCTTGAACACATTACTTAAGTACAAAAGTGCCTTTTTAAAAAGCCACGTGTTTTTGCAAATAAACTTCACTGATTTGGTACTGGTTTGTTTGCTAGCTAGGCATACACTAGAGGGATTGAGCACGCCTCCTTTAATGCTCCCTTAATGCTAACCACATTGACAGCACTGTATATGTTATTCCAATGCGTTCTCGTTAAGGTAAATCAGTTGACGGGGCATTAAGGGAGGCGTGCACAATCCCTCTACTAACTATCATGAAATTCTTTGCGTGCAGTCCTGCAACCCATTGCCTATTAATTTTAAATAAACACTTTGCAACATGAAAATAATGTTTCTCTTCACATCCCTTTATATGCCGAAAAATAATTGAGAATGATTATGGTCTATACATTCGTGATTGGCTTACGAATGCAGTTTTTCTAACATCTGTTCGATGGCGTGTTCAATGGGTGCAAACTTTTTTTTTGGCCTTTTTTCCCACTAAGCAGTTTTGCAATTTAACCATGGAACTTTGTGAGATATACAATTAAACTTAAGCGATGCATTTCTGCACAACGCTTTTGTTTCATCAGGAGGCTGTACACATTTTTTTTAAAAGCTAATGATCGTTTGGCAGAATTAGTTAACATCTGACTGAAAGGTCAGCAAATTGCAAAGTTTCCTTTGATCACTTCAAAAGCATCACGAGAACGGTTAATCAATCTTTCACTAGCGGGATTGGCTTGTAATCAGGGAAAAAAATGTTGATGCAATTAGAAAACAATGTATCGCTATGGAAACCGGAAGTGCAAGGTCGATCTGGCTTGTACTGACAGACACGTCAGCATCATGATCCTTATTGATGGACTGTAAACAAGATGTTCAATAACTGTGGAGATTTCTGCGCATTGTCATATATATATCTTTGCCTAAATCTACCTTATTTTTTTATTTTAATTCGCACTAAACCCAATTTGCAAGGAAAACCAGCCAAGCATAATTTGTGCTTGTTTTTATTCTAACTTGGAAAGTCGGAGCCCAAAGTGTTGCACAAATTCCCAAAGCCAACGCCTGTGCTACCGGCATTTCCGCTTCCGTGTTTCAAGGTCCATTGGTTTAGTCAACTATATCTTTTGTGAACGATGGGGAAAAGCGTGTTTTTTTGAACGTTTAACCGTTTAACCCAAGTTACCTATTATTAGAGGGATTGTTTAGGTTTCCTTTAATCTTGACGACATTGGCAGCACTGCTTTTTTTTTTTTCTTTGGCAATGCGCATGCGTGGCGACGACGTTAATGGGTTTGTGGTTGAATGGACACGACAATTTCATTAGTTTAACGTGATACCACAACGTTTTTGAGGAGCATGATGACTTACGGCGCATAACTTATTGATACGCATGCGTAATAGTGTGTTTATCGTTCTCGTAAAGATTAAAGGAAACCTGCCAATTTCTCTATTTTTTGCCTGTGACCACAATGAGCTTTGATGGACTCTCCTCCATGATACATTTTATAAAAATGACAAAATGGGAATACCAATCTCTCGATTTCACTTTTCAGTGAGTTTTTGGTGAAATTATTGCAAATTGTTTTTTCTGAAGGTCGAATCAATTGTTACATGCCTGTGGACACATTTGTTCATCATGAAGACTTCCTGAAAACTGATGCTTCCGGTTTCTTCTTTTGACGTTTCCGTGTTCATTTCCAATTGTTACTTGTTTGCTGTATATCATAAATCCATTCTGCGAATGTGTCGGCTATTCTGGCAGGCCCTAGATTAATCGGATGTTTATTTAATATTTTTGCGTGCTATACAAATATTTTGGCATATTCTGAATAGCAAATCTTTGTTGACGATGGTGAGCTATTTGGAGCTTTTGGCAAATGAGACGTAGCATATTGGTAATCCGAAACGCATTTTAATT
>JAQGCC010002912.1:0-16829 GCA_034698905.1 Xestoiulus laeticollis
TAGCATTTTTCAACGTGAAAAGAATGCATTTCAAATTGCAGCCTAGAACTTGCTGTGCTACGGAGCGCTCGTCTTGCAAGGTCCAATTACTCCCATTTACGGAAGATTCTATAGTGGCAATGTGGGGTGGGTCAAAAGTGAATCTCCTGCCAGTACTTGCTGGCTACATTAAAAGGTTTTACGCAAAAAACTACGTTTTTTTTTACTGTATTATTATTTAAAGCCATATTAATGAGATAAAATATTCATTTATATATAAAATTGAAAATGCCATGGGTATTCAGTTTTCCATAAACTGCAAATATGAACAGAATTGCGTATAAATATTACCCGTTGTGCATTTGATGTCAGGACGAGTGAACAAATAACTGACATAATAAAGATTCTGTCGGACGAAAACGATTTATAAAATCTTGTCAATAGCAAATTCAAATCTCATTTCAACAACATAAAGAGGAAATTTCATTTTATATAAACTTATATAAATAACTTTAATGACATTAATCGAATTTGTTAAGGCTTGATAAAGCTTTCGATATACTGCATGAGTGGTCTGTTTTTACAAGTAACATATTTTTTTTTACTGATTTCGTAGGCTGTTAATGTCATCTATAGTATATAGTTATTATACCCACTAATCTATTGAACTCCAGAAATACAATTTTTGCCAAATGCCGGAGAGTGTGCGCACCAGTGCCGGATTTACCATATATAGGCAAACTATAGCAATGCCTAGTGGCCCCCACAAAATTGTAGAAAAATTGAATAATTGTAAAAAGAACTTGCAATAAATGTACTGCTCTTTTGTTTGGCATATGCGCAATCCCGTTAATAAAACAAATTAAGCATGCATTCCGAAAAAATGGGAAAACGCTGCCCTTAAGCCATCCCCCATGCACATATTTGAGCCTATAGGCCCCCACAGTGCATGCTGCATGGTGCGCACACTAAAGCTTCTTTTGAAGTATTTGAATAGTCCTTAAATATAGCGTTAGAATGGGTTTTAAACCTATCCTTAAAATCAATGAAAATAGGAATATTAAGACAGAATCTGACATCGAATTGCCGTTAATAAATATCCATTTACTATTGTGGAATAGTGAAGGGACCATACGGACCGTTCTTTATACTGAGTCTGAGAGCCTTTATGCTTTATAGGCATTTTGGTCAGGACCATTTAATTTGTTCGTTATATCGAGTGGTTCATTTAACGTTCGTTTTACAGAGAGGCTAATACAAGAGAGGGTTATACATTTTGGCCGGGACCAGCTGCTGTGTTCGTTATACATGTACTTAATTAGAGGCTAATACATGAGAGGTATTGGCAATTTGGTCGGAACCCACCACTCTGTTCGATATATCGAGCGGTTCGTTATATCGAGAGCCAAATTAATTTACCATTATTAATAGAGATAAAGCTGCACGATCGATTACGATACGTTTACGATTACGCGTCATAGTGTCTTTTAACGAATGGCGATGCGTCTTTTGCCACCCAACGCATGCGTGTTTGAGGTTGATGACGCATTAATCGTAAACGTAACGTAATCGCTCGTGCAGCTTTAGAGAGATTAAGCTGTCTTGCGTTCAACGCAAACGTATAAAAACGCAGTTTCGAATTTCACATATAGGCCTGACTGTCAAATAGTTTACGTTCACGTGTACGCAAACCTCGTCTTCTTTGCGTTCACGTGAACGTAAACGTGGGATTAATACATTGAAAAATGACAGTGCTGTTATATGACTTGTCCCGCGTTTACGTTGAACGCAAGGCCGCAAAGGAAACGTGCCAATCCCTCTTATTAGAGGGATTGATAACCACATTGACAGCACTGTATGTTTTTCCAATGCGTTCTCGTTAAGGTAAATCAGTTGACGGGGCATTAGAGGGATTGAGCACGCCGCCTTTAATGCTCCCTTAATGCTAACCACATTGACAGCACTGTATGTTATTCCAATGCGTTCTCGTTAAGGTAAATCAGTTGACGGGGCATTAAGGGAGGCGTGCTAAATCCCTCTATTAAGGGAGGCGTGCCCAATCCCTCTTATTAGGGGAACTCAGATAGCTGAGCACTCCTGGACACTTGAGCACTTTGAAAATTGAGCACTTGTGCCATGCATGCACAATACCACTAGTTCAAAAAAATGTCACGCACAACTAAGTGGGCCTGAGATCTGCTCAGTTGTGCACGAAACTTTTTCGAATGAGTGGTATTGCGCATGCGTAGCACAAGTGCTCAATTTTCAATGTGCTCAAGTATCCAGAAGTGCTTAGCTATCTGAGTTCCCCTAATATCTCTCTAATATTTAAAGACCGATATGTTTTTTTCTCCATCTTTAGATTTCGAATTTTGGCGGGTGCTCACCGGAAGTCGCGTCTCCCACGTGACGTGACGAGATGAAGCGTGTTCTCGCCCCGCCCCCTCTGTGCCCCACGTGATCTACTCGCTTCCGGTTCGATATGTTTTGGAAGGAATTTTTCATTCGCTGCTCGGACTCTGCCATGCGAACGTCGATGAGCCCCGACGAAGATCATGGCTGCTACTGCTGCTGCTGTCGATCGTTGCTAGCCGCGAAAATGTTGAAAACCCCCGCCGTGTTTTCGCGTTCGGGGTGATCGAAAAAAGCGATATGCGTCCGCCATCAGAATGAGCTCGCCGCGGATTATCGTCGTCTTCACCGCGGCCGTGCTGCTGCTGCTGCTGCATTCGGTGCCCTCAACGTTAGCGACGGCGAGCAAGGAGAAGGCCAAACTGGAAGTGCAAGTGGAGGAATATGGCGATGTGAAGAGCATGCACGAATTGGTCGGCCAGTTCTCTTTGGTCGGGGTCAAGTTGACCACCGAGGGAAACCTAGCCATGGTAAGCGTAACTCAAATCTGGGCTTCCCTTTCAGCCTTTTTTTTCTCCTCAAATTTCCATGCATCTGGCTCGTCCTTTAGAAAGCCCCCGTTTAGAAATAGCGCCCTGACGAAAATAACCCCCTTAGTACAGTTCCATGTGTATAAAGTTGCTGGCTTTTTTGGAAGGCTGTGGAGGAGGACGACGACACGGAATGGTGAGGGAAATCGAGCTCGACTAAACGGTGTCATTCAGGCCTGGATTGGTGAATTTGGCGAGATTTGTTAGGTCAGAGGTCCCATGGGGCATAGGTGGAGCTTTCAAAATGCTTGCCTGGAATGTCATGACTGTATGGCATTCCTATGACATTCCAGCCACCTATTGCTGGTATTTGCTTCCAAACGGTAGAGCAATCGGGTTTGAGTGAAAGCATGGCTGGTGATAGGGGAATTCCCATCATGTCCCCATAACCTCAACGTGTAGCCTTACTGGAATTGCTTTTTGGCCCAATTCAATACATATTGCTGGTATTTGCTACAACAATCTTTGTCTGTTTTGAGTGAAAGCATGGCTGGTGATGGGGGAATTCCCATCTTATCCCCCCGTACCATACAGTCAGCATATTGGTAGGGGGAAGTAGAAGGGTGTGGACTGTGGGGTTATTCGAAACCCTATGTTTGACACCTGACCTATATGGGTAATGTCTGGTCTAGACGTAACGTTTTGTCGTCAGTCTTGCTTGATCATGACGACAAAACGATCACTGACGACCTCTGATAATCACTGATAACATAACGTTACATGTAGACCGATCTTAAAACCTTTTTCAGTCATCTTTTTGTCTCGTCGTGATCAAGCAAGACTGACGACAAAACGTTACGTGTATACCATTCTTTAGGTCAAAGGTCCCATGGGGCGTAGGTGGATTTTCTGGAATGCGATAATTGTATGTCATTCTTATGACATTCCAGACACCTATTGCTGGCACATGCTGTCAAAAACGGCACAGCAATCTGTTTCCAGTGGAAGCTTGGCTGGTGACAGGGGAATTCCCGTCATATCTCCCAGTACAATGCATTCGATCTTATAATTCCCCATTTAATGTTATGGTAGTGATGCTGTAGAATTTCAGTTTCTGTTTAAATTGGCTGACGAATGTATTGATGAGTAATGTTAGCAGCCAGGTGCATGAGGTCTCAAAAATGCACCTCGAAGATCTTCCGGTAAGGTTACAGGTTAAAATTTGATACTCGTGTCTTCACAAGCTCCCAGGAGCCCTGATCATTACAATGAGCAGGTATAGTCAGCTATGTCAAAAGCCCTGGCGTGTAGGCCTTCGTGGGTCTATTTGCGGAGCTAATTATCGCAAAAAATCGTTCTGAGATGTTAATTCCCGATGTCTGAAAATCCTTGTCGGGGGATCCGGAGGCGCTTTCCTTTGACAGCCTTTTAAAAGGCGCCAGAGCGCCTGCCTCGGCCATGTGCTATCGTAGTTTCCCAATATTTGCACACGCTAACTTCCGCGATAAAAATAAGGTTCCTCGAAGGGAAAAAAAAAGCCCTATGTTTTGTAAATATCGTTGCCTGATGCCGACTTTTGGCGATGATTGATACGTTTCGCTGATGCGTCGAGAGCATCGGAATATTGGCAATGGAGGAGCGCGGGGAAATCGTCCAATCTCACCCCTCTGACCTTTGACCCGAGCTCTGTTGGTCAGCCGGATGACTCTGAAAGTTGCACCACACGTACTGTAATGCTTTGTCGACAAGATTTGCATCGTTATGCGAGATTTGTCAAACAGCCTTTAAATAAATGTACGTCTCTTTTTTTAGTCTGCATTCGGAGAAATTCCTGGTTACGGAGGCGCAGAGCAGACAAATTCTTATCTGCAATTTTGCCCGATTACTTTTAATGGTATTGATTCACAAAAACCCCGCTACATTATGGGTGACAGCACCACACTTTTGCTGCTATATGTTGTTACATGAGATTACCGGGTCGGATTTGGCCCGCGGGCCATGGTTCACTGAACCCTTCTGGGGTTTATTATCCAAGCACGTGTTTTGGAATCATTTCCGCTTTCTCAGAGCATAATGACAACTTATGTTCTGACTGTAGCCTATGCATCGTAGGGTATTCCAATTAAATTAATTGTGCTAAGCCAGGATTAGACGAAATGTGGCCCGCGGGCCAAATCCGGCCCGCTTTAACATCTCATGTGGGCTCTTGATTTCAGTGTAAAAAAAAATTTGCCATTTCAATAACTGATTGCACAAAATTCCCATTAGGGATTTGTTTTTGTTTTATGTCAACATCTTGACTAACCTGTTTTAAGTTGACATACGGGATGAAATGTGTTTGGCATGTTGATATCCTGCACCAAATTGAGGGCATGTGTACATTATTATCAGTGACTTGTTACTTGTAAGTGGATCGTTAAGCACTTGTTTGAGGTTTTGTGATTGAAGAGCACCTTTGACCCCTTTTCATTAATTAGTTGTGATTTTTAATTCGGATCTGACAAGGGAAAAAACTAATAGTGTGTGTTCATCCCTTGTCATATCTGAATTAAAAAATCTTATAATAGTATTATGGTTTGTGATAACCAAAATTAAGGAGGTTGTGTTCTAAGTGTTAGACATTTTGTTACATTTTGTATGGTCATTGGACAAGGTCCGTGTTACAAACAGCGCATGCGCGTGTAGATATTGAAAACCATTGAAAACTTGTAGATGAGAAGAAATAGCAGTATCAAGCAATTAAGATGTTTTTTTCATTAATAGCAGGTTTGAGCGCTCGATGTTAACCACATTGACAGCACTGTATGTTTTTCCAATGCGTTCTCGTTAAGGTAAATCAGTAGACGTGACACCTGCTAAATCCCTCTAATATTTCAAAAAAGTTACATGTACTATTCTAAAATTTTGAAAAAATTCACAAAATTATGTCGTACCGTTATCTTAAACCTCCCAAAGTTTTATTTTGATATTATAATTAAATATGTAGATATTACTATATAAAGGTTTATTTCTAATGTGGTTCTACATGTGTTAAAATAGTGTTTCCATCCCCTAGGAAAATTGCAACTTACTACCACAAGGGGGCGCTCCACGTTGTTGACGTGACACCTGCTAAATCCCTCTAATATTTCAAAAAGTTACTATTCTAAAAATTAAAAAAAAAAGTGTTGAAAGTTGAAAATTTCGTGCGAGAGATGACCATTGAAAAATGCACTTGAAATTACGCAATATCTGAAATGTCGTAAAATTGAAGTAAGCTGAGACAAGTTTTCTTCCCGGGGGGATGAAAGGGCCTTTTAACGATCCATTGTTTATTTCATTGAAATATCTTGAATGTCCACGCCCCGAAGCGCGCATTTACATTTCAGCCTGATGTAATTAGCCTAATTAGGCTTAATTCGACCGCCATTAGCCCTTCCTAGGGAATAATATGCCTATTAGGTCCGCCTACGTCATAAACACGAGGTTGACTGGGTTTTGTGCGCTAATTAGAATTGAGGCTTGATTTGCATACGTATGTATGGTAGTACAGGGTGTTTTTAAGTCTTTTTCAACTAATGGTCAGATGGTCTGTAAAATCAGCCAAGGAGACAACTGCATTGGGCTTCTTTTTTGGCTAACACAACTTTTAAAAGTATTTGTTTGCGTAATATGATATTAAGCTAGGCTATAAAACCGGCCAATGGGATTTGAAATGTAAATGTCGTGTCGAATTTCCCTAACTTTTACAAAATAAGCCGCTTTTCAAAGTTTTCCAGGACTGTGGGAATCTTGTTTTCAGTCGTAATTATGATGCATGGTTTGGGAAAATTGTTAGAAAAAGTGGAAAATGAAGTTGAAAGTTAATTTTTGCTAAATACAGTGGAATTCGATGATAACGATGCCGGATATAGCGGTTGTCGAGGTACATGTATAACGATTCCGAGCAAAATGTTCGGTTGGTCTGTTATCTTGCATATATACAATTGTTTTGTTCGGATACTACGATGTCGGATATATCGATAATCCGGACACGGCAATCCCATTTTTTAAATCTTAAAGTTGTTGTATTTTTATCCAAAATCTTATAAATTGTATTTAATTTACTAACGAACTTTCAAAAAGCAAAAAAAAAAAAAATGATCGTATTTTGCGTGCACGTACATGCATACGTACATTATTATTGTTACGTTTTTTTTTTATTTTTCATGAATCCGGATACAACGCTATTCGGATATAACGATCTGATTTCTTAGGTCCCTCGGAGATCGTTATAAGCTATAACTTCCACTGTAGAGCGGAGTCTGTTTATTCAATCTATATAACGACTAAACCAATAGGTCAGCAAAGGAGCATGAACCCCTTCTTTTTCTGCTCGCTGCATCCGTTTCAATATCGTGATGTGTATAGTTTTAAAAATTCCGGATGAATCGATTTGCAGGGTCCGTCATCTGCTTCTTATCTTTCCCTCCCCCCCACAAAATCCTCGTTTACCCCCTTCATAGAGTCCCCTGTAAGTAGGACCTGCCCTCGTCGTCCTGTTATTATTATTATTGTCGTTATTATTGGTGCGACCCATTGTACAAACAGTTGAATGAACTATCGTGGGTCATTAAAAATGCAGCGCTTTTTTTTATCCCCCACCCCCTTTTTCCACCCCTCATCCCTCGCACGTATGCATGCCATGCAATTAGCGATGAATTTTCATTTTGAATAATTTTTTTTACTGAATATGCCAGCAATTAAGCACCTCTGGGGTGCAAGACCCTTCCACCCCCTAAATTGATTTTCATTGTTTTTATTGCACACGTCTGCTTATATATACTCGTGTCCTTTTTCATTTCGATTCTATACCCTGCTGTTGATATGCCTTTGATCGGGGAGGAGGTATAAGGGGAATTCCCTGCAACATATATGACTGCTGTCGGCTCTTGATATAACGAACAGAGTGAATTGTCCCGCCTGGAAGCGAAAAGTGTCAAAACTGACCTCTCGGTATAACGAACGTTGCAATCCCTATATATTAGGCGTTCATTATGTATTACAAATGGACACACTTTTAAATTAATTTCTTTCGACTCCTCCTTCAGGTGCTAGTATCCCTGGTATTAAATATCACGCTATTGCGAATTTCTCATTAATTATGTAACTGTTTGATGAAGATGATAAAACGGGTATAATGACCGGAAAGTTGCTCTTCTATCGATTTTTTGTATTTAGTAGTCACGAAAATTGTTTTGTTCCCCTGTGCTTGTTTCTGGAGAAACCTAAAATTTATAAAAATTGATTTATAATCTCAAAATGTATAGCAAGTGATGATGGACAAATGCTGTCCTATTTAGGTCATTTCAAAACACATTCAAGTCCCAAAATTTTGCTTATACAGGGAAACCTGCGAATAAGATTCCTCCATATAGCGTACTATCTGGGAGTAGCGAACGCTCGCAGTCGGCACGGATCGATTTTATAAAACAAACTACCTCCATAGCGTATTCCCTACGAAACGCGACTTGCCCACTGGTTTCTTGGGACAAAATCACGGTTTTACCTGCGAAGAGCGCATACGCCAAAGCATGCAACAATGAAATTTCACCCACTGCATGGGAAATCCCAAAATGAGGGCGATAAATGTCAAATAAAAATTAGCATATAGTAAATGCATGTTTACCATATAGAAAAGGTATTTAGATACATGCGTGTGCAACCAATATAAAGTAAAAATGGCTACATCTACATAAGGATGCAGTTGTTTACGAGCGTATATTTGTTTTCTATATATGTATTTTTCGGTTAATATCTGATTCATTATGGTCATCACTTTAGCTGAACCTTCATATAGCACATCCCTCCAAGTAGCACACCCCATGGCTCGCTCCCAATGGGGTGCGCTATTCACAGGTTTCACAGTTGTATACTAAGGGAAGTAAACTTTTCTCCTCTCCCCATTGCAGTCCTTGTTTTTTTGAGAAATGCATTCCAGATGGAATTTCGGTGGCCATTTTAGAGTTTTTACTGCATCCGTATGCGCGTGAATGTGTTAACAATTGGCGAAATACAATGAACAGTGGAGGGGAAATTGATCCGAAGCCGGCTGCTTTTTATTATTTTTTTTATTTATTTTTATTTTAATAGTAGGAAAAGCACAATCCGCTTCTTTATTCGCTTGTTTGGCGGCGACTATATCTGAAAACGAGCTTCCTTTTCGATATGTTATCCTCTTTGCTAGCACTTGCCCACCCGTCACTTGTATCCTGTATCACCGAAAAATGTTCCCTCTTCAAAGAGGCCCCCACCTGCCAAAAATATTTCATGTTTTCCAGAAACATCAGCTGGGATGTGTTCTGCATTCAAAACGATACGGAAATTCATTTTTTTTTTTTTTTGTTCTCTCCCAAAACGCTCCCATTTTACAAGAAACAGTTTTGCTTTTATAAAATGACCATTTAGTAAAATCTGGGTAAATGACCATTTTTTTGGTAAAATGGTTTTAGAGCGATACATTTCCTGTATACAAATTCTTTGCATATAGTGACCACTTGCAGTACGTGTCTATTGTGTATACAGTGACAAGTGTGTTATCACAGTTTTCCATTGGCAATGCACCTAATTCTAGTATAATAGAGCTTGTCTAAAAGCATTCTCTTGGAAGCAGTGAAAAATATGCTTTTGGACAGGTGCATCTGCAAAATAGGGAATTTCGTGTGCAACTCAAGTCTCGCAGTTTCATCTATGTAATTTTAGTATAGTTCTTTGAAACTATTACGAGCAAAAACTTGCGATTTAACTGGACATTTAATAATTGTTTAATGTTCCTTACAAAATCATCGGAGATGATACAAATTATTCAATATCACTTTAGGGAGGTTATTCTTTTCTATATGGGTTCCGAGTCGGGTGGCACATTTTATACTTTTAGAGAGGATATTCTTTTACACGGGATGCTTTTAGACAGGTTTTACTTGTACACTAATATACAACTTGGCATGAATTTGGTTTCACCCAATATTTCTATAATTTGGTAATAACACAACAATAATTGCCCCATACACAACCACATTGAAACAAAGGCTTTAGACGTGTTTAAGCACAACTCGCCGCATCCAAATTGGCATGCACTCCTGTTGCTCATCCTTGCTGAAAAAGTGAAGCTTTTCAGGGAATGCAACACGTTTTGTTTTTACACGGTTTTAACGGTCTCGAGAATACATGTATGGTCTCCTTGTCTGGAGCAAAAACTTACAACATCTGTTTAAACCCGAGGTTTTTTTTTTTTTTTATTAATCTTTGGCAAACTCCCTAAAATCACAAACCATTGAAAATACAGTGATGCCGCCACTCTTACACTCTTATCCTACTACCCATGTGGGATAACACCAATTTTTTACTCTTTAGGGAGGGCAATTCCTTAAATTCTTAGAGTCCGGCTTATTCAATAGGCAAAATTTCCTTATGCAGGTGATGGAGGCCCTTTCGTTTTCTACATTGAGAGGTCTGTTTTACACATTTTTTTCGCTCCAATAGGTATGAGTCTTCTATCTAACATCAGAAATACAATTTTTTTTGCCAAATGCTGTAGAGTCTACACACGTAAAGCTGCTTTTGCAGTATTTTGAGTACATGTACCCCTTATATAAGCTTTAGAATGTTTTAAGATATTAACTTTTAAAACTAATCCTTAAAATCGATGAAAATATCGAATTGTAGTTTGTTATAATCTGCAGTCGTTTAGTATTATGGGATAGTGAAGGGACAGCCATATACCGTTCGTTATAGAGGACGGTTGTAATACTGGGAGTATACTACATGAGAGGTGTATGCATTTTGGTTGGGACCAGCCACTCTGTTCGTTATATCGAGAGCCGACTGTTTATTCATTTTCAGGACAGGAATGTTGACGTCTGGAAATATTGTAGTTGCAATCAAGCATCTTGTGACACATGTGTATTATTATCAAGTTGATGTTGTATATGCATGGATGACTATAAGAGGCTGTGACCAATGACGCATCTTGTAAAATGAAGACACCTCATGGATTTTCCCTTGAATTTGTCACCTGCAATACTGAATCACATGTGTACTGCCCTTATTGCGAATAGGGCATTATGTATACGCGGAAAAAGCAGCTCGGGGTTATGCGGAATCGACATTTCCCAGTATCCATCCTAATTGGAAGGTATACGAGAAAGGGCATTCGTGGAATATAGCTCCAGTTGCTCACCAAGTATGTTTCAACGGAAGGGAAAAGTCGATGATCTTCTCCTGCAGCGGTGGATGAGGGCAGCGATTTCGTAAATGATTTAGCGGACATTTCGCGAATATATAGAGGTGAAAATGTCAACGGAGAATGCCTATACTTTCGAACGCTGGGCTCCATTGTGAATGAACTATAATGGGCACAGATGTCATAACTAAATCAAAAATTGCAGCGTTTAATGAAGTTCCATTGGAAGATTAGCCATGGCAGTTTCCATGATAATTGTATACCTCGTGTATCGCTTGATATAACGAGCACAATGGCTGATCCCGACCAAAATACCTATACTTCTCATGTATTGGCTTCTCAGTATAACGAACCACTCTGTATAACGATTATTTGCTTGTCCCGGCCAAAATCACCTATTAGCCCCAGGCCACACTATAGGCTGAAAGCGCGCATTTGGACAGCCTCAAACAAGGCTTTTAATTAAAAAAGAATGTATGCACGAGATATTAATGTGCAAATTATATAATTCTAGAACTTTAAATTAAATTCGATGCCTTGTTTGAGACTAGCCAAACGCGCGTTTCCAGCCTAGTGTGGCCTGGAGCTAAATCTCATGGACATTTTTCACCCCAGTTTTCATAATTTTTCTATTGAAATGGGGCCTTTGATCGTTTGCCACCTTGGTTTTTTGTGGGACCCGGTAAAGATTTTTACCCTAGGGTCCGGCTTCGGCGCCCCTGGACAGAAGTAGGCCATATACAATGTACTGTTGCTGCAACAAAAAAACTATGCAGCTAAAAACTGTTAAAAGCAATGAAAGTACAGTGAAACCTGTCAGATTGAACACCTTTATAAAGTGAACACCTCCCTAACTTGAACACTTTTGGCTGGTCCCATACAGCTTCCATATATAGAAATAACATTAGGGCAGACCTTGATACAATGAACACCTCTATACTTTGTACATTGAACACTTTTTTAGTCCCCAGAATGGGTCTAACCTCTCTACATAATACACTAGACCAGTCTTCACCAGATAAGGATAGCTTACCAGAATTTCTTCAAGAAGAGCTTACTGATAATTATGAACATTTTTACAATGATTTAATTGCATGTGATGATAATCAGGGTGTGTGTGCCAGCCAGAATAGCGTTGAAACTGATGAAAACGATGGAGAGATTGAGGACCCTCACATAGAAGAATCACCAGTCAGTACAGTTGGAGTACCTGGACGTTATACAGCTGTAAATATTGCAAAAACATCCAGAACTGCACCAACTGATGATAAACACAGAGAAAGATCGAAAATGCGAAAATCAATCATTGAAACAAAAAACAACAGTATTACAGATTACTTTAAAAAAAAAAAAACTAAAATAATGATTTATGTACATGCACTGAAAGGATTGTGTGCATAATGTTATACTGTACATGTGTATTCAATTGTATAGATGTACAATAAACAGAGTTCATTGGATAGTCTTTTCATAGCAAACCTCCATACAATGAACACCTGTCTAATGTGAACACTTTTGCCTGGACCCATAGGTGTTCAATGTAGACAGGTTTCACTGTAAAATGTAAAAACTGACCTCTCGGTATAACGAACGAATGTTCCATCCCTTTGGCATTCGTTATATCGAGAGCCGACTGTAGATTTTGTTAAAGAAGATCAGGGTCTCTTGATATACTCTTTGCTTCGCCCTTGTCATAAAAAAAAATGTTAAGGATAGAGCTGGTTTTGCAAGATTTTTTTATCCCCCTATATAAGCATTTTTCGTCGGTGAAGCTAGGCATCATTCGCAATGCAAACCTCTGTCTCAAATTCCGTGGCAGTTGTTGAGGCCGCGGCAATCAGGAATTAATACCCCGATCTTTCGGTGCCTTTTTAAGCTCATCTGAATTTGCCGAAACGCGACGAAACAGATGTGTGCTCGGAGGGGAAGAGGTGAGCCCTTGTTAAAATGGCCCCCGAAAGATCCAGGAGTGCCTGAAGTGGGACGACAGGGGGGGGGGGGGGAAATACATCCTCCAGACAACTGCTTAACATCATATTTCAGATTTTTCAAAGTCGCTGGAATGTGGCCCACGAGTATATTGCACATAATATGTCTAATTTTTCGGTCTGTTCGTTTCTTCGCTGCCATGACTCGTTCCGACTTGTATCAGTTTTCTGAAGATGTATAAGAAAGGTTCTGCATGGCCCGGTTTGCAAACGATGACTTCTGGTCACAGCTCCTGGATGCTGGAAGCTTACAGCGACGAGATCTGTATACAACAGATTCTTGACCCACCAAGTCTGGTGTCATTCATTACAATGAAACCTGGGAATAGCGCACCCCTTTGGGACCGATCCATGAGGTGTGCTACTTGAAGGGACATGCTATATGAAGGTTCCGCTAATGTGATGGCCACCCACCCACGGATATATACATGTACATGTTTACGTCAGTACATGCTGGGCATATACAATTATACACATCATGTACGAGTACTTGTATTCAACTATATACCAGTGGTTCCCAAAGTTGACTGGATACGACCCATATAACAAGAACTTAAAATTTGCGACCCACCTATTGGCTGCTTTAGAGAAAAGGGGCTATAAGTACTGGTAATGCTCAATCGTGAGTTGTGTGGAACTATACTTAAATTGTACTGTAGTTCCAAAAACAGTCACTATGGAAAAAGTGTTACCAATATTACCAATGTTACCAATATAAAGTAATTAAGGATCAAAATGGATAAAATGCGTTTTTCTACCTCTCTGTTCATGTACTAAATACATTTCAGGGCCCACTCAATATTTGCTCGCGACCCATAGTTTGGGAAATACTGAACTATATATATACACATCATGTATACGAGTACATGTATTCAACATTACACATCATGTACGAGTACATGAATTCAACTGAACACATCATGTACGAGTACATGTATTCAACTGTACACATCATGCACGTTTATATGGCGTACATGACAATACATGTTTACAAATGCAAATTGAATTAAGATTTACGTGAGCATACTGTAAATATTGCGAAACATTTGTAATATATAATTATTTTTTATTATATCTTTGGTTTAAGATTGCATAGAAATGGATTTTCAAGCTAAATTAGCTAAAAATATTTTCAGATATAATATGGGCAGATGCTGCATTGCAGTTGTTATCGAGTAAATTATCTGGAATGGATGCATGAATTTTATTTTCCATATTAGTTTCAGGACCATTTTTATAGTTTACAATCGCGAGGCAAATCCTTGGCGTGGGCATAATCGTCGCGGACAAATCAGAGCGAAGTTGAAAAAAAGTATTAGAAAATGATAATTTAGCATGATTAGATTGGATTAGGGTTATAGGTCCCATCCCCTAGAAACCTGAGGTTATATAATTAAGGTTTAGGCTATGTTAGATAACCTGAGGTTATTAGTTTAGTTAGATTGTGTAGCCTATATTTCGAGGATAATAAGTGTGAGCAACGATTTTGTGGTCTAATGGTCTAAGGGAAAAAAATTAAAGATTGTATTGAATTTTTTCAGAGTTATATGTATTTGACATTGCGCTGATCACTTGTATCGCAATGAAATGACGCAAGTGGAGGCGTCGTGTATGAAATGCTTAAGTGTAATTATTTTAATGTTTGCTGAATTAAAAAAGCACATAACGTTATAAGGAATGGCTGAGGGAGAAGTAACTAACCTAGAAGCACCTAAAGTGTATATATGCATTTGTGAAGGTCTCTGTTTGCTTTTTTTCTGGTAGGCCCAATATTGAACCTCAAAAATGCATTTACGGAGTGGTGGTTGTATAGACGGTAGAGGTGGTAGTGGTACCAGAAGCGGTAGTGGTACCAGAAGCGGTAGTAGCACCAGAAGCGGTGGTGGCACCATTGGCGATAGTTTCCCAACCGATGGAATAGCCGATGGAACTGTCAGTAGTGCCATAAGTGGCGACAGTTTTTATGATGGTAGTATCAACTTCTGGTTCCTGGCTTTCGCTGCTTTCACTACTTTCACTGGAACTGTCGCTGTTTGAGGCCAGTGTCATTGCTATTCCAGCATGGCAGGCTCCTACGTGCTTATGGTTCTGCTTGGAGTGATGCTTGTGCTCGCGGGAGTGCTGAGAACTTACTCCTGGAAAGCGGACCTGCTCATCGCTGCTGCTGCTGCTGCTGCTGCTGTCACTGGCACTTCGGGCATCCCGCAATAGATCTATATATTCTGAGGAACACATTTTTTTTCAATAATTTGAACCTGGTGTTATGCATATACATGTAGTACCAAAGCTGCCATGTATTGTAGGGATTTCATTTAAACCATAATTGCTCATTCTTTAGGGTAAGAACAGTTTGGGGGCAGGATCTGAATGCAGCATTCCTATTGGGCAATTGGAAAATTCCGCCATCGGGAAGCTAATCTGAACGCTGCATTTAAGATTATGCCTTTCATCATGCTATGTCAAATAACAGCGTGGAGCATCGAGCATGGCATGGCCTTAAAATGCCGCGTTTCGATTGGTTTCCTGATGGCGGGAATTTCCAATTGTACAATCGAAACACTGCATTTGAGATCATGCCATGCCTCATGCTATTCCATGACCTCACGCTGTCCTTACCCCTTAGGCTCTTTATACGTGTACATATACTGTATATTGCAAATTGAAACGAATTTGAAGTAAAAGTAAAGTGCAAACATCGACCACCTCACTTTTCATACATATACTACATGTAGTATATTAACATTATTTTTCAATTATAGTTCTTGAAATTGTGAAGTATGAAATTTCGTTGCAAGGGGACTTCCCAATTTAATTTTTAAAACATATACTTGCCGTTGTTCACCGGTAACACTGCAGCATAAGTGCAACACAGAGTGATGGCTAACAGAAGAACCACTTTCATGATTTGTATATACGGGGGATAAAAGAGTTGTGAGAGTTTGTAATTCGGGTGGTGCTTTTAAAGCCCTTGAAATGTATTCTTTACCTATGGACAAAACTATCTTGCATCACTATGTATATAGCTATACGCACACGTGGCTCATATTATTGTTCACAACAATGGCGATCATGCGATTAAAGTTCCCAACTTTTCCAACTGTTGGTCTCATGCAATTAAGCTCAAATTGTTACTCAACATCGGGCTACGAGAAATAAACTTTTATATTTTGTATGGTTATGGTGGGTTGCTTCAGTATATTATTCTAAAAGGATGAATAGATTCGAAATTGTTACCTGGAACTTGTTAGGGACCGATTCAAGGTAAAGCTAGCAGAAAGCTAATGCTTAACGATTTGACGTCAACCCCCATGCATACTTGTCTTAAAGAATACTCTTGGCACTGGTGAAAAATATGCTTTTAGACAGGTTCATCTGCAGATACATATACATGCTATACCGCTGCAAAATATGATATTTCCCCATTTTTCAATCTTATTGGGCTGTCCATAAATGAAATCAACAGTTGAAGGAGAGGGGGTAGTGAACATGTTGACGGTAGTTGACTATGGGGGGGATCCGCGCCAATACAATATTATACACATTTATTAAACTTATTGATATATGGAGGGGGGTGGGGGTAACTGAAATGACGATTGTTGATTTAGGGGGATTTTGTTGACCTCATTTATGGACGACTCCTCAGTACAAGTATAGCCTTTTGTGATAATTGTGTAGGCCTACATCAGAAATAAAATTATCAGAAACACCTGATTCACACCAACGTTGATGTAGAACTGATGTGGATCAAGAAAACTTTTGCGTGTTAATTCGCACCGCAGA
>JAQGCC010002913.1:0-16823 GCA_034698905.1 Xestoiulus laeticollis
TAAGTTAGGGACATTTAACATCATGTTCAACTTTTTGTGTTATAAAATTCTTATTTTCATTGATATTAATGATTGATTTTTAAAGTTATAATCTTAAAATATTCTTATGCTTATTTAAGGGGTATATACTCAAAATACTACAAAAGACGCTTTAGTGATGTTGTAGACTCTCCAGCAATTGGCAAATATCATATTTTTGATGTTAAATAGAAGACAGAAGTACAGTACATACAGTGTAAAGTTGGAGCACAAAAAAATTATATCATTTTCAGTCGGTAAAAATTGCTAGGTATCATAAATATCAAAAATATAGGAAATCTGTTTAGGATTGAGAAAATGTGTAAATAAAAACAGACCTCACAGTAAAACGAACGAATGTTCCATTCACTTGTCGTTCGTTATATGGAGAGCTGAATCCACGATAATCATGCAAATTGATTTTAACGTATCGATGTTTTAAAGTAGCCTAGTGATGCTAAAATGTTAAATGCTTATTTTACAGGGACAGTGTGGCCACAATCAATGTTTATGTGGGTAAAATTTGACTCGTGGACTTCCATTAAGAATACCAAACTGGGATGCATTCTTCAAGCACAAAATTACCGCGAAATGAGCTCTAAAATATGTATGGATAATTAACCTACCTTCTACGATTGATCGATTAATGAGGAAAAAGAGATTCATCCGTCATCTGCACGCAATTAGACAGTTGTGGCAGCATGCATTTCTTGAAGTTTAGGGACCCAGATGGACTCACCTGAAAAAAGATTGAGAAAAACGTATTTTTAAAACAAAGAATCGACTTCAAAATTAATCATGGAAATAACCCTGATCTTAAACCAGGGGTGGTCTACTTATCTGACTGATTTCAGGAATCATTCGTCTTGAAGATTTTCAGCCGCCTGTATAGGGAATCTACTCAGATAGTGTTCGAGTCGTGAGACTATACTTTAATTGATATATAAAAATTCCTCCTTAGAAGACTATGTGACAACCATGTTGCTGTGAATATCATTGTCTGTAAACTGAGAATAAAGTCTTGTTAAACCCAAACTTAACCATCTCGAACTTTGTCGATATTTTCCTTAAGTCACGTCATCCTTACTATATCCTTACATAAAACATCTAAGAGCTTCACTGTGATGACCATCCCGGAGACAATAGGATGGCAAGCAATAAAATACCAAGCTAATTTGAACTAAATTTCAGTGAATTCTTTCGATGACCAAGTTGTTGGAAAAACATTTCTGAAATTAAAAAAGTTTGCTTGAAGGATTAAATTGAACTTATATATTAAAGCAGAAAAACCTTTTAAATTAAAAAAAAAACAGCTAACAAGTTTCAAATTACCAAGTTCTGCATGCCATGGGCCAACACATGTATTTCTCAGTAGCAGCCTATAAGAGAAATGTATAGAGAAATATAAGAGAAATGTATAGTGTGTACAACAATGAAAAACTCTGAAAATATTTTGGTGGTCACTTTTACCAGGTTTTAGTGTAGCCTATTAAGTAGGCCTATATACTAGTACTATATATGTACATGCATAGGCCTAAAGTTCAGTCAAGTTTAACTGCCTTTTTGAACGGGGTTAGATTGCTATTAATTTCCTCATGTATACCAATAACAATTAATGACCTTATTAATGCTTCGAAATAAACTAGAAATTAAAAAAAACATACCATTTTAGCAGTAATATCGTTTTCATCATAAAGAATTTGGTACTCAAATCCTCCATTGTAATGTACATCTTCCCATAATGCATTGTTTTTTTGTAATATGTGACGACATCTTTTACAATGTAATATTGATTTCAACTTTTAATATGAGGATTTGGAAATTAAGAGAATAATGCGAATGTGGTGGCTCAGTGCGTAAGATCAAGAACTTTGTATACTTCATGAATGAGTGTTAAAGTGTTTTGCATGTTCGAATCCCGCTTTAAATGATTTTTTAGTTTTTTACGTCTATAATATTATTGTTGCGAAATTTGAAATACATGCACATGTGTACATGTAGAAAACGACGAATTGAATGATTTTTTTTGGATATGTACTGGTGGCTCAGTGTGCCGACTCCATGAATTGGGAGTTAGGTATAGAGTAGTCTGAGAGGGGTATGGGGCGTAGGAGGGGAGGACTTTTTTAAATCTCATTTCGAAAATTGCTCTGCAAATTGTTTAGAAAATTTAGCCTATAAAAAATGAGATTTACAAAATGTAAAAAAAAGAATAGGAACAATGTTAAGGCTTAATTTTTCATCGGCAACATCGATGCTTTTGAAACGTTTACTTTAGATGTAAAACTATATACTCCTGAACTTTAAAAAACTGACATTCACTTTCGAAAACATTGTTCTTGTTATTATTTACCTTTTCATTATTGCAAAAATCCTGTTTATATTGTTATTTGCGGTATTTTTTATATGTTGTATAATATTACTCTAATCTTTATTTAAATCAGCCATTAGTCAAATTCATTTCCATAAGGCAATACGGTAAAAATAAAGCATAGTCTTTTATTTTTATTGAAATACTAATGAAATAACACATTTTACCGATACTGTAGATGTTTGTTTCTGGTAAGTTTTTTGTTATTTTTAAATTATTGATACCAACTTTGAGTTTGACTATTCAAACAAGATCAATTCAAACAGCTTTTGCTATCACATGTTTATGCATTTATATATACATTAGTTTTAATACATAGTAATGAAGTGTACTGCAGGGTTTATAAAACGCGCAATATAAGAAAAGTAAAATCTATGGCGCTTTACCTCCTGTATGTTATCTGCTCCATTATAATCTATGCCGCATTTGGTACTGAAGCGGGAAGTTTGAATTATTGTATCTGAAGCAAATCTCGTACAACAAGTTGAGCTATTTAACTTTTTTTCCATACTTAAAACATACCATACTCTAAATGTACATGCATGATACGATAATAATTCAATTGTATATCATATAATTTCATAAACAGTAATTTAAGTTTATTAGCTGTATTGTAGGTACGATCAATAAAGTTTTATTGTGAATCTTAGTTTATTAATCAATTCCGTATTTAGTGTTGTTGAATACATAGTTGCTTTTTACATTTTGTTTATTCATTCCACGATTTACAAGCATTAAGCTTATAAAGCGAGGGCTTAATTAAGTTTAACACGGGACAATTTTCTCATTATTCACGCACTAATAATAGAATGCGTTTGTTTAATTTTGGAGATTCGTTTTATTTAAGATGTATGTTTGATTACGCAAGTTTGGCATGGACATCTAACGAAAGTTTATTTACCTTTCATAGCCATTGATTGCACCAAAAACACCGATTAGTTCAATTATTTAATTAAACTTCAAAGAAACCGAATTAAAATAAACAAATTGAAACCATCGATCTAAATGGCATAGAACTTTCTAAAAAAAACAGGATATGGCTTTTTGGCCTGCCAGTTTCAAATATCTCTATTTTAGGGTTAAATTCTCCAGCGTTAAACGAATTACGCTGGTATTTGTGAAGGCTTAGCATTAACAAAATAAGCTGGGGAAAAAAGGTTGATTTCGCTTCTGGTTTCGATCGTAGGCCTTGGAACGCAGAGCAGCTGGATAAATAGCCGTTGTGAAACGTTAGTCGTGGTATAAAACTCAACAGTATTAGGAATCCGAGGCAAATTGTGAAGGGTATATGACCAGTTGCACCATTCTCCTTTGGATGGCACACTGAAAATAACTACCAATTAAAACTTTGTTTTCTGTAGGGCAACTTTTTATGACTCTTCAAATTCATTACAACTGTATGCACTAGTTCGAAAACCTAGAAAATAGTATACATGTATATAATTTTAGGCCTATACATATATTCATATGTAAGGTTTATTTATGGAAATTTAGTACCATATAAGTACTTACATATTCAGAAACTTTGACCATTAGTGTGGTCACAATGTCAATCATGCTAGATAAAATATATGTACGGTAAAACCTGAGAAAGTGACCGCTTTTCACAAATTTATTTTAAAGCTTGTTTTCCTTTATACAAATTATCTGTATAGTGACCACCTGTCTATTTTGTATAGTGTATACAGGGTGTGCTAAAGATTTTGCCAAGTTTATATTGACAATGCATCTAAAGTGACCACGATCAATTTGCATTAGAAAAAATTCTAAGACTATTGAAAGGGGAAATCCCTAAAGTGAAATTTAGAGGTAAAGGGATGATATATGAGTCAACCTGTTTCATGTTTTAACCCTAACAATCTTAAACATTGTACATGTACAATGCATTATTACATGTACAGGGGCGTTTATAAAGTAAGGTTCGTTTCAATGTATACGTTCTAATCAATATACAATATAAAATGTTTTATTATAGCCATAGGAAATCTACATGTCCTCACGTTATTTTACAACACAGTTATTCATTGCCTTCGATACATTTTTGGTACTGTGTCAGTCGATTTTTCAGAGGACACAGTATGTTACACACAGGTTTTTCTGTCAAAATCTCGTAAATAACTGAGGGAAATTCCATAGTCGATCTAGAAAAAACGACACTATTGCCTGAACTTACTGTCACTCAACGTTTGCCCCATAAGCCTCTCAACGTTGCATGTGAATTTCAGTAGCACTATGATTTTCTGCTAGCAAAACAGTTAGCGAGATTATGTTTTGCTACACTCATTGTCACTCACTCTCAAGTGACACCAAACATGGTGCATACTGACTACAGAAACTTGGCAAATAACTAGCTTTTGGATTATAGCATTAAAAACGATCTCTCGAATAAATGTCAAATTTGCTTTGTTTTGCATGACTAGTTATACAAATAAAGGTAATCGTAATTAAGTTAAATGACTGTGTTTAAGCCAATCTATTGGTTAATCGCAAGCTTGTTTTTGTAAATACAGTTTATAAAAAATGTCATCTGCCATAACACGATTAAGTTAGATGAATTTTCTTTAATTACAATTGTATTCTTTGCCTGTCTTTGTTGTGTGGGATATGTTGATAATGAGAGAATATGGGCAATATGTCGCATTTCCAGTTAGTTCTAATCAAAATTTCTTTAACTAACCGATCATAAAGTTATGTGACCCCACATGCCATTTGCAACAGACCACTCTTTGCATATGTATAGATTGCATTTTCCAGTGCCTCATTACAGCAGGTCTCCCATGCAAGTGACATTTTTAAACAGCTTATAAAGACTTCTCGAGTTTAATAAAAAAAAATACACGTCAAATTTTCATATGTTGTATGTCATCTAAAAATGGGCACCTCTCAGTATAATCTAAAGCAAAAGGATGGAAACCTTGACTCACTTGGCAAACTTTGGCTCATCTGGGTTTCAAAAATATTGCTGGTCGCCCTCTTCTTAATACAGGCCTGCTTCCATTGATATACGTACACTAGAAAGTGTCTTCAGTTTTCACCTTTGTATAGTCGATAAATTAGGTTAGTTTGCGCTTGCAAGAACTCGTTTCATGCATTCAGGTATGCAACTAAGTGTGTTATAGTGCATTCGCGAAGAAATCGGATGTGTTGTATATAGACCTGTACAAGTTCAAGACAGTTTTATGTAATAACATGAGTCATGTATTATTTAATCAACGTAACATGTCCATGCACGTTGTCGTCATGTACACCCCTACACGTTGTAAAAGTATCAGCTGATAGAATCAAATGTCCAGGGCATATACGTCTTTAAGTGTAAATACATGTGCTCATGGGGATGTGTAACCAAAAACTAAGTCCTAAACCATGTTAATTTCGGGGACATTATCCTGAAGAGCGTAATAAAAATATGTAGACACAAAATTGTCTTATCATCAACGATCTTCAATGCACCCAACTAAGATTTTGAAAAAAAAAACTGTTTATCGCATTTTATTTAAAAAATAAAATATTTAATTACATTCAGTGCAAGAAGGCATCGATCACGTGCCCATTACATGCCAAACTATAACTTTTAACCCTTTTTGGTGCCCCAAAAAATAATATTGCAGGTATAGGACTTAGTCCTGCATTACACATTTCATGAACATGTTATTACATTTTTTATTTGCATTCATGTTAGAAATAGGTTCAGTTCTTCTCCATGATGTCTGATTCATTGCAGTGATGTGTACAAATCTCTTTTTGAAATAACCATACTTTATACACATATTATGCAATATGCATTTTTTGTTTCAAATATAAAAATTCAAGTATTTAACAGCATGATAAACATGCTCCATTTCCTTACAAGTTCTTATTAATTGCTAAGAGATTCGTCTTGAAATCACTTGGCAACCGGGCATTAATTGTAGTGAATACTTTGAAACTTTTATTTTAATAATAACAAAACATAAACTTACCAATCTATTAAAATGTTATATTAAGTTGTTTAATCCTTCAACAGTGATTCCCTACAGATAATCTCATTTATATTTTGTCTAAGTTTTCATTTTGGCAAACTTTCTGCTTTTCCGGGAACTTTGTTAAAATAGCCGACAAACATCTAAGTTACAGCTACCTTATTCATAGAGCGTAGTGACGTCACTGGCATATCGTTTTTGTAACGGCAGGAACTGCTTTACGTCAAGGCTTATTGCTAAGCTCAATTTTTAAATCCTGTATACATTTCTCCTTTATCAAGTTTCGAACGATATTTCCATGAAAAAAGTAAACATTACTGAAAACTTCGCTATAAAAAAGTCATTAAAGGAGCCGTGATAGCGACAAATTATTACATTGTTGAGGTTTTTTTTAATCATTTATCAATAATAATTACATTTATTCGGTTGATACATGTAAGCTTAAAACCAGAGAAAATGAAGCAGTTAAATATCCTGAGTGAAGATTTTTGATGGACCCAGTTCAAGCTATTGTAAATTCAATGAATTTTACACCTTTACCATATATGGCACTACAATGTTGTCCCTATGGGTATTCAAATTAAATTAAATTTGTAAATGGCCGCAATGAAGCTTTTCCTAAGGTCACCTAATCAATCAGTGATTGCCATCTTACAGGGGCAATGCATTTGCAGCCTTTGACCTTATTCTCACCTTCAGATCACCGACGTTGATGTAAATCCACTGATGTGGATCAAGCAAAACTTTTGTGTGTAGATTCACACCTCCGAACTCAGTTAAACTGGTCACGTGACCATAGTATACAGGGCGCCCTAAAAGTTGAGCACCATTTCAGTGTACATTTCAAGATGGAGGACAACATGCACACTATAAAAATGAAGCCACTTTGAAACGAGGTGCAGACGACAGAAAGCTTGATCCACATCAAGTGTAGCAGACAACTTGATTGGATTCGCGCACCTCGATCAAGACTTGATATACATCAGTGCACTTGATTTGGTCGGTGTGAAGAAGGTGTACATTGCATTCATGTGGGATCTCATAATAGTCTAAGAAAATCTTATTATTATGTGACCTATGCCATCGAGTTCCATAAAATAAAATTCCGTCAATTTTTTTTTCTTATTTGGTCCAATTGATTGTCTTACATTGTCTTACAAGTCTCATTAGCAAGTTATATAATCGTATTATTCTCAATGTTCTTACCTTAAGAAATAACTTGAAATCTTTCACTGAGATGTGATATATTTCAATAATTTCAGTAAGTTACAGCTTAAATTATTTCGCAAGAAAAACATGTTACAAATTCCCTGACGTAAGCTCTTTTAAATTAGATAAAGAAATGCGACTATGTTTATGAACGTTTTTTATAAATACAGGATAAGTGTCACGCTTACAAATTGTATCAGCCCTACGTCATTTTAAAGTGACTTTGTTTACATCTGTTGGTCTAACAAGTGTTTCTATTTTTGGTTAACTCATTAGTTTAAGATTGTTTTTGGGAAAAAGTATACACCATCTGTATTTTCCATTTAAGATATGAAGGTAAGAGTGATAAAAACTAAACTTTCAAGGTCCAAAATAGTATTAAACAAAACGTTATCTGATATAAAAAGAAATTATTCTCACATTTGTTTATGGTTTCAAGTCTGAAGTATGTTTTCTAAACTTTTTAACTTAAATTTGCATAATGCTACGGTATTTCTATTATTGTTTGTCCCTTTTTTTGGCAAAACCAATAAAAGCAATAAACGGGAATAATGCGGTGTAGAGATCGGTGTTTCAATTGGCAATATGTCTTTTAATGGCAAGAGATTAAAAATGAAATTAGCAGAGACATAATTAAAGCCGCTTCTCAGATATAAAATAATGGCTAATGGACCATTAGGCATCATCGTTGCACCATTAAAGCAGATCACATAATCAATAAGACCATTTTTTATCGTCCCAGCGGCTAATTCCCAACCGACACAAAGGAAAAATGCATGCATTAAGGCATGCGTTTGTGGGTTAATTATTATTGGCGTCCTTGCATCTAGTTTTGCATCCTCCCTTACATTAAGCTCAACATTAAAAATAGCATCCAATGATTCAAAAATATATCTGATTGCATGCCAGCACCCACTCACCCTCAAATTCTTATATCTCATTTGCATTCCATTTTTTATAATATTTTATATAAGTAACATTATGCATTACATTCATGCAGTTTTCAGAGAGGTGAAATAATAAAAAAAATTCCAGCCAAGGTTTTCATTGTAACTTTCATTTATATTATATTTTATTCATGTTTTAGATTTACATTTTCAAGTCCTAGATTTTAGTGCTTTGTAATTTGTACATTAATTTGTGAAATTCATATAAAAATTTTTACTACTTTTAAAATGTCACTATCTGTGAAACAAAAAAATATAATTTTATAATGAAATATAAATTATATTAGTAGACATACATGTTTACACCTCTATAAAAATATTTTTAATTAGTTGTTAGTGTTATTAGTTAATATTAGGTAGTGTGTATTTTAAGCCTGGTCTACACGTAGCTAGCATTTTGTCGTCAGTCTTGCATGATCATGACGACGAAATGACCACAAAACGATCACTTTTGAACTTTGATGATCACTAAAAAAAGCTTTAAGAATAGTCTAAACATAACGTGATTATTTTATCGTCGTTTTGTCGTCGTGATCATGCAAGACTGACGACAATACATTTAAAGAATTATATAGTATGCCTATATTATAAGCAATCTGAACTTGCATATTCATCTGCAAATGTTCATTTGCCACTTAAAATAACACTAATTTAATATAATTGAATACAATGTATACAGCCTTTTAATACACATTTTGAAGAATTTAAGCTAAAATAAATAAAAACGCATTAGAATTTTGTAAATAAGTATTAGCTTACAGACCACACGTCAAACTTGTGCTAGAAACATGTTTCCAGCGCCATTTTTATATTTAAATTTGGCGGTAAGGTTCAGTTAGGTATAGCGACCTATATCTTGATGAAAGCATTTCTTCTTCTACATAGAGCACATTCTTCACATTTGTTTCCCACCGCAAATTCTCCAGACAAATATCTCGGGGAGGAAAACTCAATACCCATGAGACAAGGATTGAAACTTAAGATTGAGCTCACAAGATTTGCCGACACGGAAAATAAGGGGACACCGGAGCTTATAATAACTCAGTCGTGGAGTCAACGAACATTATGAAATGTGAAACACAATATTAGCTTAATGGAAGATTGAAGCTTTGTTCCTCAAATATATTCGGCTAAATATATCTTATGCAGGAAGCGCAATATGTATCTGAACACCCTGTATAAAACGACTGATTTGAGCATCGGGGATTTCCTTGTCAATGTTGTAGAGTACTTTGAACTTCACTACATGCATTTGTCATCAAAAAAATCTTACTCGATGGGTGGAAGCAATGAAAATGTCGGAAATTAGACATTCAGTAAATGTTGCCGAAGAGTAATTAATTGGGGAAATGGTAATTAAAGGAGGCCTTTCAGATATCAAACGATGAAACCACAAAAAAACGAGTTCATTTTCTGGTAAACGGAAGATGAATGCTTGACTTGACAATCATGACTTGATTTTATTGTGTGGATCCTGGTGAGAATGTGCTTTCAAAAAAATTGCATTCTTTAGCTTTCTATTTTATATACTATCCATAGCATTTTTTTGTATCTCTCTCATTTTTTACTAAACCATTTGAAATAGTAATGTAATGTGTCATTAACCCTCTGATGACCACCTCGCTATTGAAAACTTCAATTACCACCTAAAGAGTCTATTTATTTAATTTTTTTTAATGTGCTGAATCCATAATAACATGAGTTTTATTTGTATCTAAGGATGGCATATTTGAATTAAAACTAATGATGAACTTAATAAAATCATCTTTTATCAAGGATAATTTATCAAGCATAAAAATGCAAATATAACACAAACTATCAGCAGAAAATGAAATTGGTTGACACTGCTATATAAAAATAAAGTTTATTTTAAAATATTTTTTTGTAACTGTGTCTGTGAAAACATTCAGGTAAATTAGATCCATGCTGAGATAATGTTGCCTACTTATCGTCAGCACTTCCAGAAATCTTAATTTTTTTAAAAATTAGCAGAAATGGCCTTAAACTTAAACATGCAAAATGCTTATCTGACAACTATCTGAAATTTTAAAAAAACTAAACTGTTAAAATCAATACTTTTGAGGTTTTTAACTCTTTGGGTCACATAGGCCACATTGATCATCAGAGAGTTTTAAAGGAGTCATCTTACACTCTAAGAAAAAAAATGGTACCAATAAAGATATTAGAATCTGCGCCACTTAAATAAAACCTCTTTTGAATCATTAAGCACCTTTACATGAATGTTCCGAAGCGTTTCTGAGCACCTTTAATTTGGCAAAAAATAAAGGTGCTCATGAACACCTTTTTAATAGAATATGCTATATACATGTATTCATTTTAAATTACCTTTAAAGATATACTGTACTTTCAATCTTCAAAGGTCCATGTACCTTCATATAGGAATTTTGTATACCATATATGGTTACTTGAAACACCATTAAAATTCTAACCCTTGTCAGAACACCTATTGCAACAACTTTTTTTTAAAGTGTACACTGCAAATCAAAATCATGTTTTATTAAGACTGATATTAAACAAAATAAATGTAAAAGATTTTTTCCTTTGCAATGTAACTATACATGTAAATCCGGAAACTATTTAAGGTAAAATAGTATAGTAAGCAAGGTATGTCGTCATGTTTTTTTACACTGACAGCAGTAAGTTTTGAAACATGATGCTAACACATCGCAAGTGTATCAGATTTTAATGCAACTTTTGCATTTCGTGTTAGAACACGTAAGCAGAAGCACATTTTGACACTGCATTTACATTTGGATAAAGTAAATGAAGCGGCAAGCACAAGTTTTAATACTTTTTCACCATATCTCGTCATGGATGAAAGTAAAAAGTCATTTCCAACGCTACTTTCACCCTTAGTTTATGTGGCCCCATTTTGGGACCGAAGTTGCCATCTGTCACCATTCCAAAACTTCCGGACCAAAACGACGTCATGCCCCCACCTCCGATGACGTCACTCTAGGCACGCGGAAGCCGGCCAGGATTAGACCCTGGGCTGGATTAGGGCCAGTTTCAGAAGCTCCTTGTCTAAGAAAACGTCAGGCCGATGCCTTATTAGTCGTTGCCTTTCGCTGCCAAGATGCGATAAACGTAAAAATGTGTTCGATTTTTTTTTTTTTGCGAATAAACACGATGACGTCACGTGCCCCCATCAAGGGTCCTTTAACCCCCATCCACAAAGGAAACCACGTGTATACGAGCAGGAGAGGGAAATCCCCCTATTGGGCGCCATTCTCAGCAAGTTGCTTTACATTTCGGTTTCCTTTTGCACTTTTTATGTAAGGCCTTCTCTATCTATAACTCATAAAATACACGAAACTACGATTGCTAGGGATATTTGCCAAGAAAAGAAATGCACATCCCTCTCGCGGTTTTTTTTTTTCATACGCCATAATGCATAACCCCTAGAACGAACATTTTGCAGAAACTACTCAGCGGGAACGTCTGCCCAAATCTGAAACTCGGTTCATCCACTTCCTCCGATGGTCATTATTGGTCACTGCATGTGAGCCTATTGACCACTGATGATCACACTTCCGCGTCAGTGAAAATCCGTTGGAACAGCTTGAAGATGACCGCTCGAAAAGCTGACTAACACACTTAGTGCTTACTTAGTCTTGGGTAGAATTAATGATGTAGGGAAATGTCCAATATGCATGAGACATGCTACACTCTGAGCTAGAAGTATACTTATTTCTTTGTGTCAGGGGCATGGAACTTGGTCGTGTTCATAACTTGGTCCCTTGACTCTCTTATTCAAATAGATAATAAATTTCGCTCTGTATTTCATGAAGTAACTCCCAAAATTGTTCCATTGTGTCACTGGAATGGGGCTTGGTCGTGCAATCAGTGGGGCTCCTTACAGATATTCTAATATAATTTTTTGTAGAAATTTCGTTCTATTTTCCTTGAGATTATACACCGGCACCAAGTTTACAGTGACATGTAGGTTATTGATATACAAAGTTACTGATTAAAAATCGAAATTTTTTGTCAATGTAATATAGGGTTTATTTGTTCTAAGCGTTTGGCTCCTTGTCAGTGTAATAACTATTTCTATTCACTATTTGGACGACTTCAGTTTCGTGTACCGGTACCTATCATTAACATTTCAAGTTATGCAAGCTTTTAATTCATATATATTTGATTGGAAATCATGTTTTAGATGATGTGATGGTGAAAACACCCAACTCACAGAGAGGCGCCCAGGAACAGAGTTTGTAGGCCTACTACCATTTTTTTTCTTTCAGTTTACACGCCCAGCTCACAGAGAGGCACCCAAGAACAGAGGTTGCACTATCATTTTTGCATAAATAACATTCTCAATTTCGTGAAATCATTCCTATATATCTTAGATATAACTGTACCAGATTTGATAAAAAAATCGAAACTTGAATTCCTGTGTTTTTCAGTTGTAGGGCCGCAACAATTGTAGTTCTAGTTTAGTACATGTGTATTTCGTGATATGAAATAGGTTGAAAGACAAGATATGGTATGACTGTACATCAACTACTTTTATTGACTTTCATGCAACTGACAATTCGTAGGTGTGCTATACATGATACATGTATTATTGGATATGATAAAAAATTCCTTCTCTTTGGAGCAACTATAAAATCCAATATATTCATTGTCTAAATTTAAATAAGAGTTTCTTTTGATTTTACGTATTTGCTTTTATTACCAATTAATTCGAGAGAAATAACCATACGAACTGTTCAACAAATTACTTATGTCGAAAGCAAATTCGTAAAAAACTAGCGAGTTTTATGAACCACATCAAAGTGCTTTAAGAGTCAGTACAAAAGTGCATGCCATTGTCGTTGATTTTTATTCCTACATCAGTTAGGCTTTCCTAATTTCAAACGAAATTAAGCGTTGCTTAAAAAGCCTAACAAAAGATAAATACATAAAATTTACGGTTCAATCCAACGACTTCCTTTGGATTTCCGGAAGCGGGAAAGAGTCCATATCGCGGTTTAGAGGTATGCAAATGAGACCCGGCGGAAGCACTCGCCAACTTCCGTTCTTGGGCGCCACCCTGTGAGCTGGGCATGGTTAAGATTAACAGAAGATGAGGTTCAAAATACCGAAAACATGATGCTCCCCTGGATGTTCCAATCAAATATGCATGTTATTAAAGGTTTGCTTGAAGGACTTGAAAAAGTTATTACGTATGAGACAATAATTGAACCTAATGGGAACCCATTGTCTACAGCAATTTTTTTGTGGGACCCTATGGGATAAATAGCATGGTCGTCCCATGTACATGTATATCCCATAAGATGCTACTTTTCCCATAGAGTCCCATAACAAAAATTCCTTAGGCAATGGATTCTCATTAGGTTCCATTATTCTCACTACAATTGTAAAAATCCCATCAATTCCATTAGTTATATGGGATTTGGATATGGGACTGTATGGGAATTGCCACGTGGATACTGTAGGAAGTAGTTAAGGTGTACATAAAACTCAATACGCCGCTGTTGGCTACTGCATTGAATTAAATTGACACCGAATGGTAATCATTACAATTTTTATGTAGTACATGTATATTTTGGATATGACGGCATGCCAGATGTGTTCTTGATGCTTTTTTTGCACGGGTATTTATGCCAGCACTCGTCTCATTAGCCTGAATTGATAAAGCCAAAGAAATGGGGGGTGTAAAATGGCGGTAAACAGCTCGAACGCATTAAAATTCTTTTGATGCCGACGAACTATCAGGTCGTAATAAAGCAAATTCGGTAGTCATGGGGTGCCCATTAGACAGAAGCGCACAGTCGAACCCACTCATCATTTAAATTTTGTGGGTCGACGTGTGCATGCGACGATGCCAACTCATGAATTTCGACGATTTAGGACACTTTTAAAATTCCTTTCCTTATGGCACACCTTGTCGATTTCCAGCCGGAACCTCCCTGTGTTGGGCGATGCTGGGAAATGACCCAATTGCACTCAAAATGCTCTGTAAATTATCTCTCGTGAATAACATGCTAAATATCCATTTTAAAATGTATATATATAGTTTGCATATTTTTCATATTTTGATTTTTTGTATGTATACAGCGCTATTAGCATACAGTAATGTATATATCATCATCTTAATTGTCCAGACAGAGGTGATGAAGTATTTTATGCTGCGGGCCACAAGTCATTATGAAAATTGAACAACACCATACACCAATCCCATTTGCAAAAACCAAGAATTTTTTAAAAAGGGTTACATACCAGAATAAGCTTTTTTTTTAAATTATTTTTTTATTTAAATTTGGAAACTGATAGGAACAAATAGAATGTACGGGGACCTAGCATAAATATTCTATTATTTGTTTAAAATTTTTGTTTAAATATACATGTATATTGCATTTCATTGAAATATGCATATACATCAACAAAAAATTTAAGAAAATAATAGAATATTAATGCTAGTTCCTCGTACATTACATTTGTTCCTAACAGTTTCGAAAATGAAATTAAAAAATAATTTAGAAAAAAGAATTATTCTGGTATGCAACACTCTTAATGGTAGCTTTTCATTCATGAAATCCACATACATGTATTAAGTATTATTTTCATGTTTTTTTATAAGCTATACATGTATACATGTTTCTTATTAAATAGGTAAATTGGAATACTTTTTGAAAAGTTTTTGAAAGTTATACAATCAAATCTGCATGTAAATGTATTCTCTTATACATGTATATTCAACTCGTTCGCAAATGCCCAGAATCAGAGAGTTTGCAGCGTTAGTTTAGATTACTTAAGACTATATAATTGGCCAGATAAAAGGAGGAAATCAAAGTGGGGGCGCCATATTGCTGCTGGATTTTAGGTCAGTAGATATTAGCTAAGGAATGCTTCTCGCATTACGACGCAAGCGTTTATCGATCATTAAAAGATTTCCACTCATTTAACAGATAGTGATGAGGAATTTCATTTTCATAAAATATAGGTTATAGCGTTTCAAGGGTTCTGTAAAAATGGGGAGGGGATATCAAGGGCAAATTTATCAAAATTATAAGACGTGGCATCAACTTGACTTCATCAACAATTTCAACAAACAGAAGGGAAACCATTCAATGATTAGGTTGCAACAACTCAATGTGCTGTTCAGGAATCATTTCAATATTCTCATTTCTAGATTCCATTTTTTTGTAAGATGAATTTGGAAAACGCAGTTGCATTTCTTTACTAAAACAAAAGGTATCATTAGAAGTTAATATCATTATGGAAATATTTTACTTAATGCAATTTCGTACTTGGCAGGACTCATACATGTATTTTTACAAAGATGTTAATGTTGCAACTTTAAAATAAATATAAATAATGCAAACGTTGCTTCATTTTTTTCGATTCTGGATTTGTGTTATTTATTTATTGTTTAAATTATGGTTTGTCTACCTTAAAATTGTTACCGTTTTGAGTTTTTTATGACTTAGGTCAGCTGAAATTTGAATGAATCGATCCTTTACTTATTTATCAACTGTTTATAACGGGAAAAGGGCATCTTTCTATTGATACCAAAATAAGTCTCAAAGAGTTAAGTGGAATTTAAAAAGGGTTTAACAATCTTAACTAGCTCGCAACATCCTGAGTAAATAGTAACAGATTGAAAGGCAATTTCACTATTCTTTGCACATGGCGCACTTCAAGTTTATTTTTAAAATACATTTGCTCATACATGTAAGTTGATAACATTTGCATGTACATGTACGAAATAATAAATTATGCAAAGCTCTTAACTTGCTACATTCTTAACTATAATCACTGATTAGTAAATTGTAGATTAGAATGTATGTTAGTATACTGGTGATATCATACTTCAGGAACGATAACCACCTTCGGAAACCAAGTAACGTGTGAATTCTGGAAAGTGGTAGTAAAATATAATTTGTATTTGCAAACAAATATTGATTTACAAAAAAAGGGTTTCAACTATAAGCAAACTTTGGCAAATGTTGTAAACTTTTGCTGGAATGCTTTTTGGAGGAGCAATACAAATGGGAATAACGTTTTTTCAGAATCATCATGCAAATATACGCCGATGAAAATTAGTAGGTAGCTTCAAATATATGGCTGGAATATCATAGGAATGCCATACTATATCAGCATGTATACATTGTAGCCATGCACCTATACATGAACCACTCATTCTTCAAGTTCATAACGTTACAAACAACAATTAATAATACATGAGGGTACATACATCTAAGATAGCATTCTAAGATAGCCATACAAGCCCAAATAAGAGCTAACCTAATTAAAAAATGTTTTACCTGTGGTGATGCAAAAACCCTG
>JAQGCC010002914.1:0-16819 GCA_034698905.1 Xestoiulus laeticollis
CGTATTATTTCGTAAACAGGCTCGTGCGTAATCAAGTGCGTTCCAAAATAGATTTTTAGAACGCACGTGATAGAATTTAAGAACTAAGAATCGATGTTTGGAACGCACGTGATAGATTTTTATAATTAAAAATCGCTTTTTAGAACGCAGGTGATAGATTTTAAGAATTAAAAATCGATGCTCGGAACGCACGTGATGGATTTTTAGAACGCACGTGATAGATTTTAAGAATTAAAAATCGATGTTTGGAACGCACGTGCCTGTTTACGAAATCTCAGATGTACGATGATGAATTTGAATACCCCTAATATCTAGATACATTTATGGGAAGTTTTGTGCTGCCCCTAATGATACGCTTTCCTGTAAGTGCCTTTCGTATTTGTTATACACTGAAGCGATGCATCAAGGATGAAATGCATCCTTTTTTCCTGGGGAATAAAGTAGGGAATAAAGCCGTGAAGTGTCTCCCCTTTTGTCTAATGCCCCCCCCCCCTCGACCGTGGCGCCCCCTTTTACCCTGCTTTTCCTCTCTTCATCCCACGTGAAGGCCCTTAGTAACCGAAATCGGAATTGATGTGTTTTAATAAAGTTTGCGTTGATTTAGATCCAGCTGAGCCAGTTTAATAAAAACG
This sequence comes from Xestoiulus laeticollis, assembly GCA_034698905.1. Lineage (NCBI taxonomy): Eukaryota > Metazoa > Arthropoda > Diplopoda > Julida > Julidae > Xestoiulus > Xestoiulus laeticollis. The sequence goes on from JAQGCC010002914.1 coordinate 633, forward strand.
CTCTGCGGGTGGCCAAAAGGGACTTCCGGTCAACGGAGGGACCACTTCCGCAATAACTACATACGACCCAAAAGACACAATTCAATTTCATGCACACAAATTGAGCCACGGGATGGGATTATGGGGGAGGGGGGGGGTTACCCCCTTTCCCCTTACCCACACTTCCCTTTGTGTACGAGATCTTGTACATTATGGCATTTTCTGTGCTGCCCCTCTCGATATAACGAACAGTGGCTTGTCCCGACCAAAACGTTTATAAATCTCATTTATTAGCCTCACTGTACAACGCCCGTTCTGTATAACGAACAGCTCGATATACATTACGGTTCGGCCTGTTCCAAACTACTAAATGACTCTGTTTATAACGAACGGCAATTCGATGTCTATGGGGAAATTAGACTAAGAACCTCCATTTGTGTCTTAAGATTCCTATTTTTGATTTTAAGGATTGGTTTTTAAAAGTTAGTATCTTAAAACATTCTAACGCTTATTTAAGGGGTACAGTACTCAAAATACGCAAAAGCAGCGGTAGTGCATGAGTACACTCTCTCCTGCATTTGCAAAAATTGTACTTCCGGTGTTTAATAGAAGATAGAAGTAGTCAACAGACCTACGCTCGTTATAAAGAACGAATGTACCATTCTATTGGCGTTCGTTATATCGAGAGCAGTTTGTATTGAAAAGGGCAACTGCGTGCTTTATGTTGCCCTGCTATGCAGGAAAGCATAACAGGGCAACATCCATCAAGGGGCAGCGCAACATTTTCCATATTTTCAAGCTACTTTTTTGCATATTTTGCGTTATTTTATGCATGATCCTATTTTTAAACATTTTCATAATGTGTGCTTAAAAAAATAGCGAACGAAGGTCCCATTCCCTTGGCGTTCGTTATATCGAGAGCCGTTTGTATTGAAAAGGGCAACTGCGTGCTTTATGCTGCCCTGCTATGCAGGAAAGCATAACAGGGCAACATCCATCAAGGGGCAGCACAACATTTTCCATATTTTTAACTTTTTATATATGCATATATAATATTTTTTCCATTTCATATTGCGACCATATGTATTAGGGCCTACTAGACCACTGTTTTTTATGTGCCCCTTGTTGTCATATTGCATCTATTAATAAAAGGAGGAAGAGGTTGAGGAAGGGGGGAGGGGGGACGTGGAAGAAGTTGATATGGGATATCCTCTTAATTGGCTTTATTTGATATCCCGTTGACATGCAGGGGTGCAAATATTTATGTCCTAATTTCGTGCCACCAAAGGCCCTTTGCACCAAATCGCCTCTGAAAAGAGCGGCACGTGGCCAAGGGTCGTCATTAGCGCCCCCCTGGCCACGTGGCCTCACCCAGAGGCACGTGACCCCTGGGGATGAAGGCCACGTGCCGACGCAAAGACGGTCGGGGTAGTGGTGTCCCGGGCGTTGCTACGAAGGGGGGGGGGGGGAGGGGGGAGGGGGAGGGAAAAACGATTTAATTGACGCTTTTATTGAAAACTAAATCACTACGGTAGCACCTTATTAAAAGGGGAGAGAGATAGGTTCGCTATTCGCGCTATTAGGAGGGAAATGAACTGCATTCTGGGTAACAATTTAAAAAAATTCTTATAAATTCTTGCTTTTTGCTAAAATTCTAGCTAACGTTTTTGTATATTTTTAATTTTGATAAAATTACTGAAAATGTCAAATTCGTTGTTTTTGCTATAATTCTTGTACAGTGTATATATTCTTGCTACAAATTTTGTGCCTTTTTAATCGTACTAAAATTCTTGAAATTGATAAAATTGGTGTTTGTTGAAATTCTTGATTGCAGAATTATGAGCCAAAATTCTTGCAAAATTTGTATTCTTACTAAAATTCTTCCTAATATATTTGTAAATTCTTATTCATGCTAAAATTGATTAATTCTTGTTCTTACTAAAATCCTTATATTCTTTTAATTTTTTTTGTAAATTCTTAGGGTTCTAGAATGATTCTAGAATGGTTTTAGAATTCTGCATTCTAGAATGATTCCTAAAGACAAACGAGTTTAGGTTAAAAAAAAAACATAGTGCTACAGTGCTATCAGCGATTAAAGAATCGCTTCATTCTAGAATGAATCTGGGATGCTTCTGGAATGATTCTGGAATCTATGATTGCAATCGAACATCTTGTTTTCGATACCATTCAGAACTCATTAAAATCAAGAATGATTTTAGAAAAGACAAAGGGTGAAAACATAGCGCTAATGGGCTATCAGCGATAAAAGAATCGCTTCATTCTAGAATGAACTTGGAATCATTGTGGAATGATTCTGGAATCAATCGAACATCTTGTTTTCGATAACATTCAGAACTCCTTAAAATCAAGAATGATTATAGAAAAGACAAACTCGTATGAGTCCTGGAATCATGTTACGCTATAGGCCCTACTATGTGCGTTTGCATCGCGAATCGCAGGTATGTCTTTAGGAATCATTCTAGAATGAAACGATTCTTTAAGGGGGAAACTGAACTGCATGTTTTGCTATGGGGGAAATTTTGATACATACTTTTAAAAAAACTACTTGTTATAATACAAAAATAAAAATTGATAAAAATGCAGTATTTTTGTAGCTCCTACTTAATCAAAATTTCATCATTTTCCCATTTATAGGAAATTTTTAAAAAATTAAAAACTAAAATACTTGCGGTGACACGTGCAGTTTTGCATGTGCCTTTCGCACATATGCCAGTGCAAGAATTACCCGCACATGCAACTAGTTGCACGTGCACGCCACGAGTATTTTAGTTTTTAATTTTTTAAAAATTCCCTATAAATGGGAAAATGATGAAATTTTGATCATGCGGGAGCTACAGAAATACTGCATTTTTATCAATTTTTATTTTTGTATTATAACAAGTAGATTTTTTAAAAGTAGGTTTTAAAATTTCCCTATAGGAATGGGGGTGTGCAGTTCAGCCTTAATCGCTGATAGTACTATGTTTTCAACCTTAATTTTCATTGGGGTTCGTTATGTCTGGGACCTTATATTCACCCAAGATAAACGTATACTAAAAGTATAGTATTTTAGATTGATTTAGATGGCATGACTTTTGCCTTTTTCTCCAATGTACATGTACAAATGTATATTCCGCTCCTTTTCTACCTCATTTTAAAACAAACAGCGCTTTTTGATGCAGCTGTAAACATCTCGTGCATGTGTGTACTTGATTGAGATCATGCTTTTGTGTTTTCCGCAGCCTCACCTGCAGCCTTAAATTCTTTCAATTTGAAAGAGGCAGCTGATGCCAAGTCATTCTGAATCAACAATTTAAGAGTAAATACTCATCTGCTCAAATAAAATGACTCATGATATTAAAAAAAAAACACTTTTTTTTCAATTTATTATTCGAGAAAATTTTGAAGTGTTTTTTGGTTTAAAATATTAAAATATGCTTCCAATGTACATGTAGTTTTAGCTTTTTTTTTAAAACTTATCTGCAGTCTTATTTTTCAAATAGCGTTTCATTTTTTTTATAATCTTTGAATTTTTAACCTTAATTTTTGCATTATTTTAAGCTATTTATTTTAAAAATATAATCTCGTTCTCCACATCTCGCATTTTCTCGTTTCTAACGCGAGAATTATTCGAATTCCTGCAATTCCATTTCGCTGCAGCGTTCCATATTTGCATTGTCGCTTTTGCACTGAAAACAATATAAAAGTCGCGCTTTTTCACGGTTTTTTAGTCGCTTTGCATCGAAATTGTAGTGTTTAGGATTTAGAATTTCATTGTATATAACTTGGGTAAGTTTTTGGGTGAAAATTGTGCGATTAAAGACGTCGAAACGGCAGATTTAGAATGCGCTTAGTATGTCGCACGTGCAAATGGCATTCGAACAAGATTAGGCTTAATTTTTTTTTTAAAACAATAGATTCACGTTTGTAGTTATAAAAACGTGAATTTTGTGATTTGTTTTTCAAACTGTGTATTAAGTTTTATATTATAACATATCTGAACGATTTCGATACAAGTTTTAAGGCTTTTAAAGTGTTTTAGTGTGTTTTAGGGTTTTAAAACTGTGTCTAAAAACCCAAATTTTGGATATTTTTGGAGCATACTTTGTACTATGTAAATGGATATAAATAATGTTAGACATTCAATATATTAAACCTTATATATTGTCATGGACATATTTTCATACATTTATGAACATTCGACATATATTGGCATAAATGGTCCTAAATTTATAATAAATTTATGACTAAAACGTCAATGGACCCAATTAAAATCCTTTATAATCCTGTCTATAAATCCCAATATATACTTGTATATGCCCCAAATTAGTTTAAAAAATAAGGTTATATATGCCATATTGCTTCCCTTATAGGCCATGGGACTTTTTTAGACCATATATATGCCTAAAAATATGGTTTATAAAATGTTTTATGGTGATAAAACTGTCTAAAACCCCAATTTTTGAGTATTTTTGGAGCATACTTTGTACTATAAATGGATATAAATAATATAAGCATTGAAATTTATATTACACCTTATATGGACATAACTTTTACATGTATTTTCATACATTAATGTATATGAACATTCCACATGAATTAATCTATATTAAATTGTCAATGGATCCATAAGATTAAGGTCCTTCATAATCCTGTCTATAAATCCCAATATCATGTATACTTTTATATGCCCCAAACTAATTTAAAAAATAAGGTCAAATATGCCATATTACATCCCTTATAGGCCTACGGGACTTTTTTTAAACCATAATGCTTAAAAATATGGTCTATAAAGTGTTTTATGGTGTTAAAACTATGTCTAAAAACCCAATTTTTGGATATAAATGTACTATAAATGGATATAAATAATGTTAGATATTCAAATCTATATATTAAATCTAATATATAAGGTCATGGACATATTTTCATACATTTATGAACATTCTTATGAACATGACTTATAAATGGCCCTAAATCCATATTAAATTGTCAATGGACCAATAAGAAGGTCCTTCATAATTCTGTCTAATAAATCCTAATATGTATGTATATTCCCCAAACTAAAAAAATTAGGTCATATATACAGTGTACCATATATATTACATCCCTTATAGGCCTACGGGACTTTTTTTTAGAAAATTATGCCTAAAAATATGGTCTTTAAAGTGTTTTAATGTGTTAAAACTGTGACTAAAAACCCAATTTTCGGACATTTTTGGAGCATAATTTGACCTATAAATGGATATAAATAATCTTAAACATGCATTCAAATCTCTATTAAACCTTATATATTGTCATAATGGACATATTTTCATACATTTATATGAACATTCGACATAAATGGCCCTAAATCTATATTAAATTATTAATGGACATATAAGAAGGTCCTTCTTAATTCTGTCTATAAGTCCCAATATATATATGTATATGCCCCAAACTAAAAAAATAAGGTCATATATACCATATATATTACATCCCTTATAGGCCTAAAGGACTTTATTTAGACCATAATGCCTAAAAATATGGTCTTTAAAGTGTTTTAGGCTGTTAAAACTGTCTAAAAACCTAATTTTTGGATATAAATGTACTATAAATGGATATATAAATAATCTTAAACATTCAAATCTGTATTAAACCTTATATATTGTCATATATGGACATATTTTTATACATTTGTAAACATTCGACATATATTCACATTATTATTATTGACATAAATGGCCCTTAATTTATATTAAATTGTCAATGGACCCATAAGAAGGTCCTTCATAATCCTGTCTGTAAATCCCAATATATACATGTATATTCCCAAAACTAATTTAAAAATAAGATCATATATATTAAATTGCATCCCTTATAGGCCTATAAGACTTTTCAGACCATTATGCCTAAAAATATGGGTCAAATTTGGACATGTATATGAATAAATTAAAAAAATTTACACAGATTTCGGCCCTTTGCATCATATAAAATGTAATATTCAAATACATAGCCTAAATAATTTTTTCCATCAGTGCTATTCCATCTGTGTTTTAGTAACAGGAATATATCGAGTCATAAAAGCCTTAAAAAGGCTTAATTTTCAGCATCATTAAACCCCAGATGCCATTAAAAATCATAGTGCCTAATGGACCATTGGTCAGTCCTAAGGGAAAGGACCATTTTGCAATACCAAGCAGGCACATGGGACCAAATACAATCGAGTGGATTGAGTATATATATATATATATACTCTATAATCGATTCTCGATTCTGGGAATGGTCCATTTGAAAAATGTCCCTCTAGGGGCCTTTAGGGTCCCACAGCACCTCATAAGGCCTTAGCAAAAGCACGTTATTTTAGGGAAATTCCCCACATGGCATCCATTAATGTCCTCCAGAAACCATTGTCCTCATGATGATGACGGCCCTAAGTTAGATATGGGTCCTAAAGGAAAAATAGAAACAGATATTGGTGGCATTTTGCCATATTTATAACCCCAGTTTTTGGAGAAATATACAAATGTATACAATACCCCTTGTATACAAATGTGCTTTTTGGGTTTTACTAGCTTTTAACCAATCTTGGTTTTAATGTGACAATTAATTGGAAATTAATGACTCATTTGGGAAAATGTGAAAATGAGTTCGGAGAATATCGAATTTGAATTGCACACTGAAATAGTTTATGGCAAAGGGCATCGATTAAGGGTTACGAGGGGGTCCTTAGAGCTCCAAACCCAAATTTTGAAAAAAAAAGGTCATTTTTAGATAATTTAACAAAAAATTGTGATGCAGTTTATTATCTGAAAATGCAAAGGCTGATTAAGTATATTGTCAATGGTGGAACCTGCCAAAATTATGCTACTTCTGTAGTTTAATGTCAAAGGGTTAAACAAGGGGGTTAAAGGTCAACTCGTGTGATATGAGGTGACCTTTTCTGACTGATCTTAAATAATCGATTTCGTGGATCTTATAAAAGGATGGTAGTTTAATGGTCGATTTAGTAATTGTCAATGGTGAAACCTGCCAAAATTATGACACTATTGTAGTTTAATGTTAAAGGGTTAAAGGTCACCTAGTGTAATATGAGGTGACTTTTTCTGACTGATTTTAAATAATCGATTTCGTAGATCTTATAAAAGGATGGTATTTTAATGGTCGATTTAGTAATTGTCAATGATGAAACCTAGCAAAATTTCGCTACTACTGTAGTTTAATGTTAAAGGGTTAAAGGTCACCTCGTGTAATATGAGGTGACCTTTTCTGACTGATTTTAAAGAATCGATTTCGTAGATCTTATAAAAGGATGGTATTTTAATGGTCGATTTAGTAATTGTCAATGATGAAACCTAGCAAAATTTCGCTACTACTGTAGTTTAATGTTAAAGGGTTAAAGGTCACCTCGTGTAATATGAGGTGACCTTTTCTGACTGATTTTAAAGAATCGATTTCGTGGATCTTATAAAAGGATGGTATTTTAATGGTCGATTTAGTAATTGTCAATGGTGAAACCTGCCAAAATTATGACACTATTGTAGTTTAATGTTAAAGGGTTAAAGGTCACCTAGTGTAATATGAGGTGACTTTTTCTGACTGATTTTAAATAATCGATTTCGTAGATCTTATAAAAGGATGGTATTTTAATGGTCGATTTAGTAATTGTCAATGGTGAAACCTAGCAAAATTATGCTACTACTGTAGTTTAATGTTAAAGGGTTAAATCAGGGGGTTAAAGGTAACCTCGTGTAATATGAGGTGACCTTTTATGACTGATTTTTTCGTGGATCTTATAAAAGGTTGGTAGTTTAATGGTCGATTAAGTAACATGGTGAAACCTGCCTATAGTAACGCTTTTAGTTTGATAGCAAGGGGTTAAACAGGGTCAAAGGTCACTTGATAAACATGTATGACATATCCCTGCTGCCAATTTTCTTAAGGACAGATTAAAGTTTAATGGCCGATTAAAGGTAACTGTCAATTGTGAATGGTGAAACACAAAGGGATTATTTTTTTGGAGTGTATACATTATAATTGTTTTTGTTTAACCAGTTGTAGAAACTCGTAAATTCTTATAACGATTTTAGCACAAAGTCGCTATAAAACGAAATCTGGGTTCTTAACCCTCGCTTAGGACTCCCAAGATGGCGCCTGAAAGAGTAGCCATGATTTTTACGTTGATGCAACATTTTAAATGACATTTTAAATGATACATGCACGAATTAAAGCACAACACGAGATGAATTGAAAATGGGAACGCAAATTCATGGTATTTTATTACAAATTAAAAATACACACATGATATTTAGGAACTATAGAAACTTAAATATATATCCCGGACTATATACGCGGTCGGATATGGGCTTCGGATTTTTTGTCGTGGTTTCTCTACTGCATTTTTTTAAAATTATTTTATAGAACAACTCTTGCCTAATTTACAAAGAACCTATTTTACAATGCTATAAGTAGTAATAATTGTTAAAAAAAATGGCACATGCTATCTATTTATATATGGGACTTCTTCCCCTTCCCCCCCTAATGGTATATATTGGCCCTACCTGGGTGGAAAAATTATACATGTATATGGTCTGGTCATACATGTTATGATATATTCTCCAAGTATACATCTACAATTGAATATATGGACCATGTATGACAGAAATCATAAATTTTAGCAGATATGGTCCAGATATGGTGAATTTCTGATATGGCTGTAAATGGTACATTTTTCTCTAGGGAATGTAAAGTATTTTCAAATATATATATATGTATGGCACCATGTATGGTAATATCAGAAATTGACATGTTGTGATCTGGTCATATATGGCAATGTACATGGAATGGATATATGGCCAGATATGAAAGATTGACAGTTTATATACCATGTTCAAAAGTTTGAATATGGCATGTACAGCCCTATCGAGGTGCAGTAATGTGATGTGCCCATATATGGATCATGACAGAAATTGGACATATTTGGACATAGCTGGATATACTTTCTGTATAGTGGCAGTAGAAAGATTAAGCAACTTGTCGTACAACGATACGTTATCGACAACACTGTCTTGTATCATATCGCACATGTCATTTACGGTTTCCGTTTGAAAACACATGTAGAATGCATTTTGAAAAAGTAAGTCTGTATTGAATTTGAGCAACTAGTAATCGTAACATTTTTGATAATGTGTCTTTTGACGAAAGCGCCTTACGTTTAGCGCCATCACTCGAGTGCATTTGTAAACGGCATTCAAATTAAAATTCAATATGGTGTGTCTTGTAGTAGAAGCGCCGTATGCATCGCGCCACCACACCAGAGCATTTTAAAATTTACAGCCAGTTATTGGCGGAATCATCTGCAAACGTTTGCCTTGATGCGCGATAAGCACGACTGCTTGATGTTCGCGATTCCGACTGAGTATGCGCAGTATAAAATTTAATCCGTGAGTCAGAAATGTGAACGACAAGCTGATGAGCTTATTGCCATCAAAACGACATGCCTGCAACATCTGCAAACGTTTGCCAGGCGAGTCGTCTTGATGCGCGGTAAGCATGACTGCTTGATGTTCACGATTCCGACTGCGTATGCACAGTATGAAACGTAATCCCGCGAGTCGGAATCGTGAACCTCAAGCAGACGCACTTATTGCGCATCAAAACGACTTGCCTGCAATGTCTGCAAATGTTTGCCAGGCGAGTCGTCTTGATGTGCGATAAGCATTACTGCTTGATGTTCGCTTTTTCGTCTGTGTACGCAAAGTATGAAAAATAATCCTGCGAGTCGGAATCAAGAACCTCAAGCAGACGCACTTATTGCGCATCAAAACGACTTGCCTGCAACGCTGCAAACATCTGCCAAACGAGTCGTCTTGATGCGTGATAAGCACGACTGCTTGATGTTCACGATTCCTACTGCGTATGCACAGTATGAAACCTTATCCAACTAGTCGGAAACGTTAACCTCAAGCAGACGCACTTATCACGCATCAAAACAACTTGCCTGGCAAACACTTGCAGACGATTCCGCCGTTTTGAAATGCGCCCGAGTGATGGTGCTAAACGTAAGGTACATTTGCCAAACGACGGCATCGTCAAAAACGTTATGATGACTAGTTGCTCAAATTCAATACAGGCTAACGTTTTCAAAATGGATTCGAGACGTATTTTCAAACTGAATCGTAAACAGAGTGTTTTTACATGTTTCGCACAATCTTTCTAGTATTCCAGCATATGGACGGTCCAGTGTTCGCATAAACGTCCATAAAAGCCCTATTTCTGATATTTTCGGCCCATATATAATTTTTCCGCCAGGGAAGTAATCGCTAAAAAAACCCATGCAGCCGATTTTGAACTTAACGATAGTTAATTCATTGTTCTTATTAAAAATGAAAACCCGTGCGTTTAACTTTTAATCGGCCGTTAACGAACTTTATTAAAAGCAGGAATTTAAATTTTGAGCTGGGAAATGATTGTAGAAAACCGAGAGGGGGTTTAGATATGTAAAATAATGCGAGGGTGTACTTAAGGAATGTAATAAGGTTGATTAGCAATTAATCGAGCCTTAATATAAATAACATTCATTAAACTTCCCCTTTTTTTTATTATTGTTTAATCGAGTGCGGGGCTTCCTCAATTAACCGATTTATGGCCGTGATTTTTTGTGTTAATTAATGACTAGCTGCACATCGTAATTAAAAAGGGCATCCATCTTTTGACTAGATTAAGTACACGCACTTCCAACATTTATTACGCTTTTTTTAATGCATCGAGATCAATGAAAATATGACATATCAAATGCGCGCCGAGTTTGGACCTTATATACGCTATACGTTTCATTTCGGATAATTGGGCCGATGGATTATCAGGAGAGAATTATAAGATCGGATGAAAATAATGTAGGGGAGACAGGGGCTAGTCAGTTGTCAACAAAAAAAGTATTCATTTTTAATTTCATTATTAAACACATTTAGTGAAAACCAAAAGTATCAAGTGACAAAGCTACTCTTGCGCAATCATTTCCTGTTTTTTATTTGTTTAATTTTACGGTTGTTATTCATGTTTTAAAACCACTCCAACTCTATGATAGCTTTCCCCAATGCAGGGGCAAGTTGCCGCAGTTAGGGGCATGTTAATAGAGCTAGTGGATATAAAAGTGCATCCCCACTAGTGAAACATTTCATGAAACTTGAAACTCGAAAGTTGTAGGAAGACCGCCTACACTTCTCCTGATTCCCTGTGAAACTGTGTCCTTAATCTACCACCCCCTCATGATTGGACATCCTTTGTGGATAACCCCTTTAATAGCGCTTTCAATAAGGCGGAACTGGACACCGCCTGATGCATGTCGCTGGCATCTGCTTTTGAAATAGAATGTGTGGTCAAAAATGCAGACAACATCCCTTGATCAGTCACTTGACCAAAGTGTCGCAGTTTAGAAACACTTGTTTTCCCCAATTTTTAGTTGCGTTGGTGTGGGCACTATGTTTTAGAAACTGGTGTATCAGAAACTCGGCGAAACGGTTTCACATGCAACAGTTTTTTGATATACAGTTTCCAGTTTCATGTTTCAGAAACTGGTGTATCAGAAACTTGGTGATTCTGTTTCAAATGCAACAGGTTTTTTTAAGAAACATTTTTCAGTTTCATGTTTCAGTTACCGGTGTATCAGAAACTCGGTGATGCTGCTTCACATGTAAGTTTTTTTGAGAAACAGTTTCCAGATTAGTGTTTCAGAAACTGTTGTATCAAAATCAACTGGTTCACATGCAACAGTTTTTTGAGAAACAGCTTCCAGTTTCATGTTTCAGAAACCCGTGTATCATAAACTCTGTGATGCTGTTTCACATGCAACAGTTTTTTTTTTTAAGAAACTGTTTCCTTTTTCCAAAATTGGGGTATCAAAAACTCGGCGAAACGGTTTCACATGCAACAGTTTTTTAAGAAACAGATTCCAGTTTCATGTTTCAGAAAACAGCGTATCAAAAACTCGACGAAACTGTTTGTCACATTTGGTTTGTCTTAATACTACTCACTTGGTATATTTTTAATTACCGTAAATAATCGAATAAACCCTGGGCTTGAGTAAGGTGACTACGATGAGTAAAGCGAAACCTGGACAACTTACACCTGGTGACAACTAGCCCCAGTCTCCCCTATACATTGTGTGGGTATATCAAGGGTGCATGACCATAATATGCCCATATATGATTCAACGTCCGACGACATACATTTGGACGTAATATAGCCCTATATAATTTTTCCAACCTGGTATTTACTTTTTTTGAATTATTTTCTTCAATTTATAAACAATAACCAAATGCTCCTGGCTGCGGCCTAATAAAGGAGGTCCGCGTTACAAAACAGCGCATGCGCAAGTTGGTAAGCGCCACCTATCGGCAAAAAAAGTTCAAAACTTATAGGGGAGTTAATGTGGTTCTGTGTTAAAATTGTGTTTCTTTCTCCTATAAAATACACATTTTACTACCGCAAGGGAGCGCTGCATGTAACGCGGACCTCTGGTATTCCGCGTTGCGACTGATGTATGGTGGCGCTGGTGGTATCTAAGGGTCCAAAGCTGAAATTTGCAGAAAAAATAATGATTTTCAAGTAATTTATTATGAATTAGAGACCTAGAAATTTCATTTTGGTAATTCAACGCTAAATGCGAACAATGGACTAAACGAATTCAGGTTACAAATTTAGGAAATGTTTTTAATAATACGTTTGTGCTTATAATACATTACATATTCCACGCGTTTTATGATTAAAATAATTGGAAATCTTTGAAAATTTGACCTTTCAATTGTTGAAAAATGTCTGCTGCATTGAAATTACATTGTACCCTTAGATACAACCCGATTTGCGATTTGAGCGCCACTGTGGGGAAAATGTGGCAAAAGTGGGTCCATCAACATATGACGTATCGTATTACGACTGCACGTGATCTCAGATGCTGCGGTAAATATATCGAGTCAATGAGCATTTTTATATAAAGACATGATAAGTTATTATGTACACTCGCATATATGGGACAGGCACTAAAGATGGCGGATATATGGCCAGGTATGGTGTGATATGGACCTATAGGTATGGAGTAGTTGATCAAAATGGTGGCCAAAGGCTTGTCGTGACGTCATTTTGTGTAGAAATATATGACGTCGTGAATTTAAAAATCCGTCTTATTTCAATTAATCTTACTGTGTGTGCATGTTGTCCTGACGTCATATTTCTACTAATATGACGTCATGAATTTAAAAAAATCCGTCTTCAATTATTTTTGCAATGTGTGTTGTCCTGACGTCATATTTCTACTATTATGACGTCATCAATTAAAAAATCCGTCTTATTTAAATTAATCTTACTTATGTGTGTTGTCCTGACGTCATATTTCTACTGATATGACGTCATATTTCTACTATTATGACGTCATCATTAAAAAAATCCGTCTTATTTCAATTAGTCTTACTGTGTGTGTTGTCCTGACGTCATATTTCTACTAATATGACGTCATCAATTAAAAAATCCGTCATATATAATTTAATGACACTATGTTCGAGTCTGTTGCTCTGACGTCGTATTTCTACGAAAATGACGTCACGAGTCAAAAACAAATGACGTCTAATATCAATGTGGCTTTGCGATTTTAAACTTTCAATTAAATGACGTCATTAGTTAGAAAAAGATGGTGTCATATCAATCATGACGACATATTCCAGAAAAATAATTACTTCTTATTCACTAATATCACAATTATTGCAACATCAATTATATCTCAGCAAATGACGTCATAAGTCAGCAAAAATGACGTCATACGTCAGAAGAAAAGAAACTGCATGAAGTGCCCCAAGTGGCGAAACCTAGAACTGGTGATGAATTAATCTGTTAGATAAACATGTACTTCCTGTCATGAAGGAGGAGACTATTTTTACCGGAAGTGCCTGTCCCATATCTCTTCCCCAGTTTTAGGTCCATAGTTTAAGAACAGGCCCCTAGCCTCCAAGTACTTGCTCTTTCTGTACTTCCGGTTGTTCCTGCGCGTGGTGAAAATGTAGAAGCAGCAGAGTCCTCTGGCGGTGGTGGTTGCAGAGCACACCGGAAGTTGCTTCATCTGAAGACGGACATGGAGGCTTGATGCTCCAGGGCCTTCCTCCGCAAGGAGGCGATACTGGTTCCCCTCCACATGTCCCCAGTGTCCGTCATGGTCATGCTCATGCCCGTCATGCCCATGCTGCAGGCGATCTGAGGGGGCGGCGAGGCCCCCGTGTTGGGGGGTGACGTCTGGGACCCCAGCCCAGGGCCCATGGAGGCGTTTAGGCCGTAGGGAGACTGGTAGACAGAAGCGCCGTTGGAGGGCATCTGGTTCATGCCTCCGTGCATGGTCACCCCTGGACTGGACAAGGGGTTCTGACCCAAACCCTGCCTCTGCAGGGAGGAGGTCAAGGGCAGGGTGGTGGTGCCCATGCCTCCCCCCATGCTCGTCATGGTGGGCCAACGGGCGTCCGCTGTCCCGAAGGAGCACAGGCTGTCGCCGAAAGGGGGCAGGCCGTGCGAGGGTAAAAAGGCCCCAGGGGTCCTGAAGACGTTGGTCGTCTTCTTGCGCTTCTTCCACTTGGCACGACGGTTCTGGAACCACACCTGGAATGAACAGGAAGGAGACACATGGTTAGTATCTAGGAGACCGGAAGTAGATGTGCTCTAGGAGATCTGGGAGACCGGAAGTGAGCCAAGGGCACTTGGAGCAGCAGGGCAAAGGAAGTGGTGATATATGGGTGTTATGAGGATTGGGACGTATAGGGCCTCTAAATGGAAAATTATCACTCGTATATGGCACGTAAATGGTTTGTATATGTAGTGGAATTCGGTTATAACGATCTTTGAAGGGATATTAAGAAATAAGATCGTTATATCCGAGCTTGGTTTACATCCGGATTTATGAAAAATTATACTGCGTTTACACGGGCATAATAAATGTACATTGAACAGAGATTAATAAAAGTGCCTTAAACCAAGTCATCTTGGGGTTGTGTTTACATGACAATTGGTTGAATGCCCACAAGCCCCTTCTACTTCATTACCCACAAGCCCCTTCTGTAAAATAAAACAACTGCGTGTATGCTGTGCCAGGTTTTAGAAATAACCTGATACCCATCAATGTGCAGCTCTTTCTTCACCGAAAGCATTTTTATTGTTTCAATCTCACCCCATGTTCTGATCTCTTTTTTGCAGGAAGCCATAGTAAAAAAACCACACCTAGCACACTTTCTAAATTTCCCTCCAAAATTATTGTGAATCACTTTTAGCTTTAACCAGAAAAAGGAAGTAGGAAGTGTTCGTATGTCGTCTGCTAATGTACATTTAAGGGATGTACCTTCAATGAAACAACCCCCATGCCCATTCTCAAAGTAAGTATGCTCAGATTAAAGCAAAGTACTTTTAACTTGTTTACATTGCTGACTCAAATGAAGTATGCTCAGTTTAAAGTACTTTTAAGAGTCCATGTAAATGCAGTATTAAACGTACGTATAATAACGATAATAATGAACGTGTTACTTGTATGGCACATATAAATGGATATACACTGTATTTATTCAGTGGAATTCGTATATAACGATCTTCAAGGGACCTAAGAAATAAGATCGTAATATCCGAACTTAGTTGTATCCGGATTTATGAAATATGAAACGTATACGTGTAAGCTATACGTGTTACTTGCATGGCACATAAATAGATAATTTGTATAGTGGAATTCGCTTATAACGATCTTCAAGAGACCCAAGAATCCCCTTTAATGAGTTCCATTAAAAAGGGAGAGGAAATCTCAGAAAATCGTTATAGGCGAAATGAAAGGACAAAAATTTTTCAGTTTCAAAAATAGTATATCGCTACTTCCTGATTATCGTTAAATCCGACATCGTAGTATCCGAACAAAATTACCATACGTAAGCAACGACCCGAACACGTTGCGAGAAATCGTTATAAGCGAATTCCGTTGTACGTGTATTTTAAATAAACAAACGCGTTTTTTTTTTTTTGGTTAATTTGCCATTTAGCCCCAGGCCACACTAGGCTGTTTCCGCGCGTTTAGCTCTAGCCTCAAACAAGGCTTCCAATTAGAATAGAATTCCCGCACGAGATATTTTCGCACGTGTTCCTATATCTCACGTGCCAATAAAAATTACAATTCGATGCCCTGTTTGAGGCTATTTTTATTTGCACGTGAGATATAGGAACAC
>JAQGCC010002915.1:0-16815 GCA_034698905.1 Xestoiulus laeticollis
CTGTTCGCACGATGGAGTTTGCAATCGTGACAGAAAAGTCGCGGCTTTATTGGCTCCGTGAGAACGGGGCTTAAGAACGGGGCTTCATATACATTACTGCACATGCGTAGTATATAAGAAGAATAATTATATAGCCAGATAAAAATTAGCGTTACGTGCTATAAATCCTCGCGCTTTTTACAGTTTAGAAACTTTAGATAAATTTTCCTCGATTTCAGTCTCTGAAACTGTTTGAATTTCCCGCTTATTTAGGAAACTCGATTCGGGTCACGTGGTTTCCTGTTGTCAACCAAAATGGCTGACATCTGGCAAAATATCGTTTATAACAATGGTACAATGTTATGCATTTCGCTCTATTTTCTCCGATAATTTCATGTATTTACGATGCAGCAAGATTCCAGCAAGGAGAAGCACATAAAGAAGAAGAAAGGACGTACGTGGGCAGATGCGGCCAAAATAGTAAGTAGAATTTCGAGTTGGTACCAAGTTGGATCGTCTTCTATAGGCCTGAAAAAATATACAACGCAAAATATGGTCCGTGTTTTGGGTGGCGTTTTTTATTTCTTGATTTCTGTTCCTCGTAGAAGTCAATAAATTGAACTGATTCCTTCTGAATTCATTCAAAGGAGCAGAACTGATCAGATTTTTCATTTTGTGATGGGGTGACGTATGCCGAGTATTAATAGGCCCCCTATAATCCAACATTAAATCCATCGATGTATGCAAGTGATAAATGCTGAGATCTGTTGGTTTCTTAATCATCTCTAGCAAGAAATTTAAAGGCTAGAATAGCGAAAAATAGCACCGTTATTGGCAACATCGCTTGTTTTGCTACCAATGTTCGAGCAAAACTTGAATTCTGAATATTAGAAGTTTTGCGATAATACATTCGAATTGCATTTAAATAACGATGTAAAAGGAAAATGATTAGCGAACTAATTTAAGAGGACAAGCATCATAAGTTTATCATGGCATTTATGCCCACGAAATCTTACTTTCTTTGATCTAAGGCAAGGGGCCAACCAAGATTGTGTGGCTATGTTCGTTTGATATTCTCCATACAAGCATTATCTATTTCTGACATGCCTTTAAAAGTGGTGAAAAGTCCATTAAAGTGGTATCTATTCGTCTGTTTATCTATGTAGCCATGTCATATAAAACGAAATAGGGCCTACAGTGCAAACTACAAGTGGCCGAAGTGGCCGCAGTCAGCAGCTGTCGATAGTTGCTTGCGACCAGCCACACCACAGAAAAAGTACCTGCCTAGCCTTCCAAGCAGTCATATGCGGTACCCTGCCCTTCCATTATATGATGGCCCTAATATAATTCTGGGCTCTATATGGTCTTAGCTGCATGTGGGCCTCTAAACCCTACTATTCAACATCAAGGGCCATTAATTAAGGCCCAAACTTGAAGCTGGGGTTGAGCAGTGCAGGCCTCAAGATTTGGACAACTTTTAGGCAACATTTAGAATTAACACATTAAGCCCAGGTCACACTAAGCTGGAAACGCGTGTTTCCAGTCTAATGTGGCTTGGGGCTTATTGTTAATACTGTGCATAGTAGAGAGCATTTTTAAAGGCGGCCACCCACATTCAGTCCAAATCTTAAGGCCTGCACAGTACAGTCTCAGGCACAACTTTTTACTTGAATGGTTACCTCAATGTTTCCCGTCAGTTTGTGGCCCGAGCAAAAAAACGAACAAATTCAACAAAAACTAAAGGCGGACCACAGGTCACGAAAGATACTATGGCCAAAGGTCGCAAACTGAAGAGAAACATTGAGCAAAAACACGAGCGTTTTCTACGAAATCTGAAGGCGTCCATAAGTCAAGGCTACATATGTTGGGTTTGACATGGTCAGGAATCAGAATGGTTATTTTATTTTGAGTTTTCGAACTGTGCAGTTCCGCTCAAGGTATCAAGGAGTCCTACACATACACGTACAGGAAAACCTCACGATTCGGACTGTGCAGTCCAAACCTTCAATATCTCCTCTACGTATGTGGCAGCCTTTAAACTATCTTGAAAAGAATAAATTAAAAAATGTTAAAATTCAGTAGTGGTCAGAAGTATTCTAAGCCTTAAACAATTTCTTCTCATGCCTTGCGCAGGTATTGGAGCTCAATCCTCGGACACCTATGGGGCATAAAGAAATTTTGCGAGTGATTAAACTAAAGAATTTGAAAGATCTAAGGTAAGAGCTGCCCTTCAAGTTTGAGCAGGTTTATTTGTAATTGTTTTTGAAAGTGGCATGCTGTATCGCCTGCAGATAGCTGCTTAAAAATACAACTCATAAAGTTATTTCCTATAATGTTTTCCAATTAATTTACATTCCTATACCTCGACTCATTCTAAGTCGGGACAGCGACAGTGAAGAGTGAATGACTTCTTATTGGGTTCTAATGTAGGCTACCCGTATGTAATTATTGGTATTAATAAATTAGGAAAATCTTAAAGGCAAAGTTTCACTAAATGCAACGTATGTAAAAATTATTCCTCATAATTAAGCTTGCTGTATATAAGGTTACTTTAATTAAGAAAACGGAATAGCTTTCTTAATAATCTTAATAATAGCTTTAATTCACTTCACATTCAATTTAACAATGTCTTAAGTCGCCACTGGCGCAAGAGCATTCTTCTGAAAATGGGTATGGCCACTTGGCATTTTGTATTCTACGTAAATGTGGCCCTGTGACTGGCTCTGCCGGCCCCCACACACAATTCGGAATTCCCATGAAATTGGGCAAAAAAAAGAGCAAATTAAACGAACACCGAGACCATTGAGATAAAGTAGAATATCCTTCCACACCATTTTTTTGAGAATGTCAATGTGATGTGTCAATGAGAATGTGATATGCTGTTCAAGTAAAATTTTAAAGAAAACTAAATTGTTTTTAGAATTCTTATCTAAAATGAGATTCGTGTTTTCAGGCAATAGTCTTGTGATGAGCAAGTAGCATTAAACTATTCATTAGGCCTACTGTAGTAAATTTCATTAACTTTTTAATGTCATCATTTGTAGCGTCGCCACACCATTGTCATGTCTGGACACTGATCTTCATGCGCATTCTAGAGGGAACAATCGCCAATTTTATAAAGTGGCTGGTCGGATAGGCGTGTATGGACTCAAGGTATGGGCATGTCTTAATATTGTACAATTACTGTCAATGCTACAGTATTTCATTTAACATTCCATTAAAAAATTCTGAAATATTATAAAGTAAATTTCTCGGTAAATTCCAACATTTTTCGCTTGGAATGCATGTTTTGGTGATTGAAAAAGTGCTTATTGTTATAAAATAAATGAACATTTTAACTTCGTTTTAAAAGTCAAACAATATGCTATCGGCGATTACACATACAATTAAGCGTAAACGTACGTGAGTGTATGCTCATTCATGCATCTACATTAGGTTCTGCTAATCTTTCGTTTTTTAGTAATCCGGCAATGTTTTGTCACATATGAAATCGGATTACCGACACTACATTGTATTTTATGCCTCTCTCTAGTTATGGAGTTGGTTAAATTTACCAATTGTAGAGCAAGTGTCTTCATTAAACAGTGAGATGTTTATAGAAACCAACGTTTTTGTTATATGTACTATTTTATGTTAATTCATTTATAATAATGTCTATGTTATCAACGCAGGATCAAGTAAATTTAATAGAATGGAGAACCCTACCACCACATTTTTGTCCAGCATTTCAGTATAGCCACGCTTGCTAATATAATTTACAGTCGATTCCGCTTAATTGGAACACATCGGGACTTAGGCATTTTGGCCCAATTAAGCGGCTGCCCCAATTAAGCGAATTTTACATAAATTTAAACAATGCATATCAAAAACTTGATATGCAGGGTATATCAATTAGGATAGATATCAAACATATCTATTAGGGTTAATTTGGGATTTTAAAGGTTATATTTTAAATACAAATGGTAATAGTGTTATAAAATTTAAAATTAAGAGATGCAAATCGGTTATATTAATGATAAGAAGTCTATATTTGGGATGTTAAAGGTTATGTTTGAAATTCAAAAGGTTATAATGCGATATACATTTAAAATTAGAGATGCAATTAAATTAGTTATATTTATGATCAAAAACAAATCATCTGAATGAAGCGCATTATACATATGTACTGAGATCTTAAATTTACTGACCCAATTAAGCGGAATGTTGCCCCAATTAAACATGTAAATTTACTGTTGGCTCTTTGGGTTGGTTTCTGTTCTTTGAGATTTGGCCCAAATAAGCGGCTGCCCCAATTAAGCGGAATCGACTGTACTTGTTAATAGGTGAACACTTAGAAAAAAACAGGGCAACAAGCCTTGAAACAAACTAAGGTTGGAACTAAATTCCACAATCTGATTTAATCATTCCCTTGTTTTTAGTCACAGATTCCAGAGGGTGCTACCTTGTTAGAAATGGAGGAAGAACATGGGGTCGATGATATGTTAGATGAAGATGAACAGGCCTTGGTACCAACATCGGAATCCTGCAGGGAGAATGACAAAGAGAAAGGTTGCTATGCCACTTGTATTTGATTATGGAAATGAATTTGTCATTATATGATCCTCACCTTAAATTGGTTTTCAGTGTTGTATGTGAAGTTGCCACAAGGATATAAAACCATTCCTCAAGAATCTAGTGTCTCGACCAGCAATGGTGCAGTCAGTGAAAGCATTATAACATCGTCTCAAGAACCTTTGTCCAACAGTAAAGAAATAGGAAAATGCGCGGTTCCTAATGTTGTGCCCCCCATAACATTGACGATTTCCAAAAGCTTTCAAAATTTGTCTACTTCCACTGCTTCTGTCCTATCATCCAGTGCAATTTCCTCGTCACCGGCCAAGGTAATTATCTCGATGAGGATATTATTTATAAGTCCTCCTTAAAGCGGCAGTGATATGTGCTTTTGGGTATGACCCAGATTATCTAAGTTTTGTACTAAAATCCTTGGGGAGTTGGGGAGGTTGTACACGTCAGTTTTTCCAGGGTCCTTCAAAAGCAATGTTTAATAATTTCTGAATAAAACGAAACATATTAACTTCATTAATCTTCCATTCATTCTTGAGGCACTAATATTAATGTATGCCTATTATGTCATTTTTGCGTTGTTTAGGCTTCACAGACTCATAGCAAACGAGCAATAAAACATGCATTGAAGCAGCAGCAGAAACGTCGAAGAAAGAACACCGTGATTGCTGCCAGTGGAGCTTCGTCTGGACTAATCCCACGGATAATTATGAAACCATTGCTGCCTCCACCGACACATGGTGCAAATACATTTAATGATTATAGCTTTTACTTCCAAACCTTTTTAACCTAGCTAAGCTTTGTCTACAATTATTTGATTTTTGTATGGTTAATTTCAACAGAGTCCAAGCCTACCAATGTCATATCCGCATCAACATCTAATTCAACTAGGTCTCACTTTGCCACCTCTGTTACCTCATCGTATAGCTCAACCCGGTCTGCAACAGCTCGTAGGGAGCATCCCAAAACCTTTTCCAAATCCTTGGGAATGAAGGTAAAAATGAAGGCTGCATACTTTGTTTGTGAATTTTCTGAGGAAGTTAGATTGATATTTCCAACTTTAGGATCTGCATGAAATTTCAGTCTGGTTTTTATTATTGATATCATCCCCCTTCTATTGTAAATAATTTCTTGTTTTAATTAGTTTTATGAGTTTACATAACATTCTTCATTTTATCAGGGTTTACATTTCAGTAGTTACTTATTTGCTCTTTTAGATATTTTTTCCTAAAATGCCGTATCTCACCTTTCACCATATTGCGTTTATCATATATAAGACTTAACTTGATTTAATTATTACTTTTCAGACCCGCAAGCACAGTCTACGGAAATTGAACACGGAGTCAGCATGGAGCAAATATGAATACCCACGAAGTGGTTCAATTGACATAGAGACTCCTCATTCTATATTAGTCAATACTAATCTCAGGGTAAGCGCACTAAATTCTATTTAAGATGAACATCTCCACATACTCCTTACAGGAGAAAATCTTTAAAAAAAGTCATTCGCTTCCCATGTAATGAAATCTAAAGCCGCATACTCATAATGCAAGCAAATGCGAGCGTTCATAAACCATTTGCAAATGTGTGTTTAGTTATTTATATTTATTCTCCAGGATCTGTTGAGCAAACAGGCTATGGCAAACTTGCCTCTAGCTTGCCAGCAGCGTCTAATTCAGTTTATGCCCGAAGTGGATCGCCATGTTGGACAAGATAATTCTTTAAGGTAGATGATTTCTCGATATTTTGGGGAAGAACTATTGGTAAGCTAAAATAAGCTTAGGGACTGTAAGCAGCAAGTCTTCTATCTCTGGAAATAAAGTGCCTAACTTTATGATTATGGAAAGTACAGTTTATATACATGTATTAGGCTGTGCCAAAACTATTTGATTCTTACTCCAAATGTTGGAGGAAATTGAATTTCCATTTGGTTAATGTTGCTCACGTGTGTGTTCAGTACTTGTGAGAAGCGAACATATTCTCTTAGTTTGAGATTGAGCAGGATCGAAATATCGGAGCCAAATTTAGAAACTATCTTATATATGCTTATTAAATCTTGCTTTAAAAGTACTGTAATGTTTTAATTTTAGGCTGTGCAGCTCTGCCTTAAACAATGAATTTTTTGCAAGGGCCTGTCAACAATGGTGTAGCCGCCTCGCAAAAGGTGAATTCATTCCCGAGAATCAAGTAAAATTAAAAGCTGAGGAGGAAAAAATCCAAGGAAAAGTCGATCCCTGGAAGGTAAATTTATGTCTACAAATTTACCTCAATAATCCGTTTGTATAACATTGCATGTTCCAGAATTTTGAAATTATTTTCGTTACTAGATGAAACACTTCGAACCTATTTGGGGTCAAAAGCCAGTTCACTGTTGTCGAGAATCTCCCGAGTTGCCAAGTGGAAAGCCCATCACGAACCAATCCTACCTTACTTCCTCCGCTGCAACTTCAGCCACAGTGTCAAGCAGAAGCGACACAAGCATTACCATCAAGACAATGAACCGATCTCCGCGTGTGGTAGTTCCACTGCTTAAGCTGAGAAGTAACACAGAACTTACTAGGAGCATAGAGGAGTTGGGTAAAGAAAATGCAAATAAGGCAAGTATTCTATACCATCATAAGCCAAAAAAATGCAATTATTCTGAATATGCCACTTGAAGAATGAACAAATGTAGTATTGTGCAAAGCCACCAAATGAAAATTGGTGTAAAATAGCTAATGCCGAAATTTAATTGTTGCAGGGAATGTTAGACCATCCAAATAAAAGGCCGTCTGTAACCGTGACATCATCAGATGATGCCAAAGCTGAATCCAAAAAGCATAGATCGGAAAACAATATTGAAACACTGGAAAAACCTGGTTTGTTTACTCCATTTTAAATGCATACATAAGCTTTGGTCGGCATCTCACTGTGGCTTGAATATTGAGAATCACCTTGATGTGAGTTTTTCATAAGGCACAGTCTTCGAATGTTTTAATGTTTTCTTGCTTTTTTATTCTTATTTAGAATTTTAAAAATCATCTTACAAGTTTTGAAAATATTTTGTAATAAAAATTCCTTTTTTTTATAACTGTTATTTATTTTTTAAATTTCACCTTTTTTGAAAAAAAAATGTCATGCGAATTGCACGTGTTGATTGAAAACTCCTAATGAAAGCTCATTTGGCTGTTATCATCATATTCTGAACGTATTGTTGTCGTAAAAATTATTATTATTACTATTATTATTATGGTTGGAATTGTTACTTCTCTGAATTTCATAAGTTACTATAATTTATTCTTGAGGTATAAAATATATTGAGTAAAAATATCCTAAATTAAACAAAAGTATATTATTATCACCAATTAACATATTTGTTGATGGTTTTTAAAATCCTGTTATAAATTATTTTAATTCTTTAATAATTTAATTTATTTATTAGAAATTTGAGACATTTGAAAAAAAGAAAATCACTTTTCGTTTACTGTATTTCCCCATGTATATGACACATACTCTGTATAACTACATGTATAAGACATACTCTGTTTTTAGACCCCACATTTTTAGAAACAAATAGCGCCTTATATATGTAGAAAAATGCTGTCTTAAAACAGGGTGATCCAAGTTTTCATACCTAGAAGGCTACAAAAGCACTTGGTCAGAGACTCTCAGGCCACACGAGTAATCTTGGACTAAATTCACATATAATAAATTGAATTCTTATCCATTTTAAAATAATTGACAAGTGTTCAATAAAGGCGAGTTTGTTATATTTAACGAAACTTACCCCTATTAATTAATGATCGTAAATGTAGCCGAGGCCCCTGAAAATCTCTTTGTGGGTCGCGTGTTGGAGCATCCTGTTAAAGAAAATAATTTCAAATGCATTATTATACAGATCTTTGCTGACAAGCAGTTGAATTAGTTTATTACTCAGACTCAGAACTATGATGTGGTATGAAATTCCAGTAATGAACTATTTGATATACGTGACATTTAAGGATTCGGTTGTTTTTCAAAAGAATTTGCAATATAATTTTTATCAGAAAACATACGCTTTGCAAAACATAATTCGAAAAAGCTGTCGATGTAGTTTTTGGAGATTTCAATTGATTTTGACACCTTCAAAGACTTTTGATTGCCATTAACTTACCCCATTTATGTGCCTCTGCAGATACCGTTCCTCCTGATGTTATTCACAGCTGTGCTCCAAAGGAACGTCTTCCTCACGAAGAAGCTCCTTCATTTAAAAATTCCAAAGAAACTATTACATTTGAACATCCTAACCTCCTTACTGAGAAGAACCAGGAAAGCAAGAATGAACAAGGGCTAAGCCAAGTAAGTTGGCATCTTTCCCGCTAATTAAAGTTTTGTAAACTAGCTCGAATCTGAAAATGTGAGTTTGTTTAGACCGACACTGCTCCACTTGGTGGGCTTACGACCGAATCACTGCAACCCAATGTGGCAATTCCTGAAAGTCCAATGAGCAATTCTGTTGAGCCAAAAGTGAGCAATACATCTTGTTCTTTGCAAGTGCCGACATCGAATCAGGTCTGTAAGGACATACATTCTCATTGGTAAGCTAGGAAATGGAGTGCTAAAGTATGCAAAATGATAGCTGAAGTGTTATTACTAAAGTACGAGTTTTTGTATGTATTAGTACCGCTCTGTTAATTTGATAAATCTATTAAGATGTAATGCTTTTTTATGATAATATTTAAGCTTTATTTCAGTTTATCAAATGCATGTTAAATAATGTCATTGATACATAAATACCGGGGCTAATGCGAAGGTATTAAGCGAATTTCACCATACAAATCAGAAACGTTTAGATACATGTTAGATACGTCCATTGAAATGTTAACAGTAAAGTGCCATGCTATATTATGGATAAATCAATCTAAAAGCCATACAACTCCATATGACCCATTCAACTTCTTGCAGAAATTTAAGAAAAAAACTTGATGTAGAGCTTAAAAAGTGTTTTTTATTCAAATTAAAAATAGTAGTTAGATTAATTATTAATAGGGGCCTTCATGAAGGACGTACGGTAATTTTTACAGAATTTTATTTCCCTTTCTCTGCATTTTCTGAGCGTGCCAGGCTGCAAAGAAAAATTTTTAAACAATCAAAATACTAGTTGTTTAGGATATAACATTTTCATTATTTAACTTCTTTAATACAAGTATTTTTATATTGTTTTTGCATCCAAGGTGGTGCCACCCATGCGCATATGCGCCACATCCGCTGGACGTTCCTTCATTGCCCACAAATGCAATGCTGACGGGGTCAATCTGGAGCGCTCCTACCAGATCTGCCAACAGGTCTTATTGTCCAGTCAAAACTACAAGTGCCGGCTAAAGACGAGGGTTCCAGAACCATCCGGCGACATCTTGGCGAGCATGGACACCACCCTCAGTAGCGTAAGTTCTGGTCGTGCTCAGTCAATGTCTGTCGGCTTGCCACCCAATAACAAAATCCCTGTTCTGGTGGTTGGCGGTGTAAATTCCCCTCCTGCCTGCCTAGAAGCGCCTCCAAAGCCTGCGCAGGCAGATGTGCAAGGTCACTTTCTCCCACACTTCTCCAAAGATGCTTGCAAGATGCACACTGGGGTTTTTCACCCATTACAGCCCAGCATTCCACTGCTTTCTTACTCCACCCTTGGTCCCAGAATAGGGGACCCAACTACTGCCGCACCCTTGGCCACCCTGACATCTCCCAGCTCCTCATTATTGGCAAAAATGGCGATATCTGCTGGAACCACATTCTACCCAGTGACCAATGTCAAGTTGATTCTCAAGACTCCCCAGGACCAAATGGCTGATTCGCGTTTGAGCTATCCAGCAAACATACCTGTGAGCCACCACCATTGCAATGCAGACAAGCGGCTTCAGAAAATGCAGAACTCTCCGTGCGTAGGGTGGCCAGGCAAGAGGGAAACAGGTGGGTTGACACCGCCCCCCAAATTCCTTGGGAATGGTGCTCCTTATGGGTCCAGTTCTGAAAAGGTAAGCATTCCTTTGTATGCACTCCATCTGCACGCTCTGCATGAAGAATGCACTGCGGTCAGGAGAAGAGCAACCAACCTTGCAGTTCATGCACAGTTTCTGTTGAACATTCAGATGTGGTCATTGGTCATGTTTTGTTGCGGAATTTTGTTTTTGAATTGTCTGCCGACAATTTTAACTAATTCTCTGAATATACCTAGTCTTAATGACATGAATATATGCCAACCTCGTATTAAAAATCTTATTGTAATTAGTTAGGCTTTTCTCAAGAAGACGCTTCTTAAGATATACCACTTCCATTTCTATTTGTTTTATACACAAATGCTTTGATTTATAACTAAAATTGCTCGGTAATAACTTGCATAAAATCTAGTCTGCATCTGTTTCATAATTTTGCATGAACTGAAAAACCTGGAATTTGCATAGTCTATATGGAAATGAGGAATTCTCCATGTAGTTAACTTGAAGTTTAATTCCTGGGAGAACCCTGTTCCTTATACATCCTGTAAATAATTCATTAAAACGGTAAGCACTACATCCAAGGAGCAAAGTAGGAAGTCTGCCTTCTTACTCAGAAATTACTCAAAAGCGAATGAGGGCATTTTTTTCGCAATTTTTCGCTAATTCCATATTGTACCTTGAAAGCCTTCTTAACCAGCTTCTACTGTACGAGACTTATGGACTTATGTGTGTTATTTGAACTGAGCTTTCATTATTTGCAGGTTGAAATCTCCATGGGAGCAACCCGGCCACCCAGCTGTTCTTCCTCGACTAGCATCAGCAGCCTTGGAAGTCTGGACAGTGTGTTGTCCAACAGCAGCAGTGGTGGCAACCACGGGCCAATTATGCATCAGCAGCCGCCAATGCCCCAATACCTTTTGTCCATGCAAAGCTCCAGACAACGCCAGCTTCTCTTGTTGCCCTCTCCGAATTTGATGACTGCTATGCCGCCCAAGTTGCCACCGCGTGCATCAAGCGCTCCTCCACAGACGTTTCCTTCCCTCCGTGCTCAGAATGGCCTGGTACGCTCGTCCAGCCTGGCCAGCGCATTACCATCCATTGAAACCAACGTGAAGTTTGAATGTGATCCCGTAGCTGGAAGTGGAGTAGTGGACAGCACTGATGCTTCACTGGCGGACACCCATGCAGACGTGTTCTCTGGTAATTGCAAGCTCTCTAATGGGCACACCAGAACGGTAAATGCAGGGAATAATCTTATTGTGCACCCTGGTGGTATGCGGGTTTGGCTGGGTGCCACAACTGGAAGCAAACCCACGACAGTCTTGGTGCCAGCTAATGGTAGCTATCTGCCGGGCAGTTTTTTCCTCCCACACGATAGTAATGCCACTGTTCTACAAGGAATTGCCCAGCTACCCCTTGTATCCATGAGGATCCCTCAGATCAACTCAACTCCCTCTATGCCGTCAACTCTAACTTTGCCCCCATCGGATCTTCCAGTCATCAACCAGCAATCCTTGCTTGCGGGTAGCGCTGTCCTCGGTACACCCTGCACTTGTGTGTGCAACCTGAAGGCCATGATAGCGTGCAAGAAGTGTGGTGCATTCTGTCACGACGACTGCATTGGACCTCTGCGGCTGTGCGTCACTTGCCTCATACGATAGAAATCGGCATTGTTGCATTTTGCTTCAATTGTAATACAATTGTCTAGAATATTATTGCCAAGATTTTCAGTATTTCAAACTCTGCCTTTATCCCGGTGCACGATGATGCTTTACTTAGCATTCATCAGCTGTTTCACATACAGATGTGACAAAACAAAATCTCACTGGGACTACAGCTCACTGCAACGAATGCTTTATGTTTAAATGCCTTTATACACAAATGCATGTTCATGTATGCGAAGACCTGACATTTTGGCTCGAAAAAATTAGCAAGGCGAAAAAGTATTTTTTAAAAATACAGTGAAACCTGTGAAAAGTGCACCTGCTTGGGACCGAACCATGAGGTGTGCTTCTTGGAGGGATGTGCTATGTGAAGGTTCAGCTAAAGTGATGACCACCCACCCACGTGTGTATACATATAGGCCTACATGTACAACTGTACACGTACATGTATACAAATGCAAACATGCACGTGCAATTAAGATGCACAAAGAAAGATTACAGTTAAACAAAACCGGAAAAATTGCTTTGGCGTACATTCTTCACAGGTAAAATTGTACTGTACGTGATTCTGTCCTGGGAAACGAGTGTGCAAGTCGCGTTGCGCAGGTAATACGCTATATAAAGGTAAGTTTGTTCTATAAATCGATCCGTGCCGACTGTTAGGGTGCGCTACTTCCAGGTAGTACGCTATATGGAGGGTCCTTATTTACAGGTTTCACTATATCTTTTAGCAGTGGTCGGGGAACACTAAATTTTGACGCGGAACACTTGCAATACAACAAATTTTAATGCAGGAGTGGATACCGCATCTATAGCTATAAAACAGACAAAAAGGATTTTAAATTATCGTCCATGTCGGTCGAGTACAATCCCATACGAAAATTAGATTTTTTTACAAAGCATTTGACGTGGCTTTACGAAGCACAGATTGAGAACCGCCTACTTTATAAGCGCTAACGCCCCTGGACAAAAAAACAATAGCAGTTAGCTTCTATTGTTGGCAATAGGATTAAAAAAATCCTGTGTTTTCCAAGCTATATGATCCAGTCTATACAAACACACCTATGGTCGATGGAATGATTGACACCAATATTAAAGAACGACAGAATTTCTTTATGCTCTATGGAATTTTAGACCAGGGTTAATTATTCAACTCAATTCGTTACCCTGCAGTCAGCATGTAATATGCCATGTGGCAGGGGGCAAAGTACCAGATTTTTACGGGGAAGCGTTTACGGTCGTGGCCGCTTTTTGGGGCACTATCCCGGCATCTGCCTATATGGGCGATTAAGTGAGGTTGTGGGAAACCACGAAACACCAACCACAAACAGGATAGCCGACCGGCCGGGGTACAAACCCGGGTCTCCCGAGTTCAAGGAGTTAAGCATAACCATTAAGCCAACCTTGTCGGTTTTTGAGTCTTTGAAAACTGAACAACAGTATTTATGAACACCTGTCCATGTGTGCATTATAACTGTGGGCATTTGACTGCTCAAATTACAAGTGAGCTGCTAGCGTCCTGTGAGAATGTACATGTATACACTGTACATTCATTATACACTAGACGTAATGGAAAAAGATAATTATAATTGTGGAATGCAGAAGGAATTTTGAAATAGAATTTATGAGCATGGTATAATTTGAGCAATACACGATGACATGACTGGATAATTGACAGGGAATTCTTTACACAATGTTCTAGCGATGTAACACTCATATTATTATTATACATACAGTGGAAAGATTTGAGGTGAGCCGGAAAACCACTGGCAAGATGGATGTAAAGCAAGAAATTGTGTAGGCTGACATTTAGGAGTAACACGTACTACATGTATATACAATAATACAATTAATGGATATCAATAGTTAAAATAACCCAGTATTGTTTAAAACTGTGGGTGCTGTGACAAAAGTCTGCGTTTGAAATTCTGAAAATATGCAGCAGTTCTTTCTTCATGTATAACGAAAACAAACCCGTACATTAATTACCATAAAATGAATGAACGGATAGTGCGATTTCAAAAACCAATCAAGAACTTTAGTAATGTATTGAGATATATGTAGTGTAACTAATAAAGTTCTTGTTTGATTTATGAAATCTTACTATCCTTTTATTCTTACACCAGTCACATGAAGGCGGAGATAATGCAAATTGTCTGGGATCAAAACCAGTAGGATGTGTGTTTATCTCCTAATGTAAGTTGAGCTTCGTGAGGCAGCCAGACGACTAGAGATGCAATTAAAAATTCAATTTTATGATGATGTTAATACCAGTCATCATGAAGTAATAACATTTATATCTGACAATTTTAATAATTTCCATTACATGGTATTTCGAACTAACCCCATGTATGGTACGTGAAACTTTGATTAACCACCAGGGTCGGGACCTTGACAGTTAATCGAAGTTTCACTGTATATAGTTTTGAAGCAATCTGAATACGGCCTCAGATACTGTAAATGAAACAAAAGTTTATAAATTGTTGCCTAAATTTTGAAAACAAGCACTTAGCTTATTACATTCAACGTTGAACATCATCGTGTAAGTAAAATGGAATAGCTATCAATTTACAATGAATGTGTTATTATCATTATTATGTTGAATTTCTTTTTTTCTTTTTTACTTTATAAACTCAAATATGGCAAGGAAAAACATTGAATTGCTGTGGAAATACAATGAACATGAAACGTTCAATTGTAACTTTATAAAACTTGCGGAATGCTTTTCAACTGTAGTTGAAATGCTGAGATGAAGCCTATTAGGGCAAGTTTTGAAATACTTTGCAATGCACTCTTATTTTTGTAAGTTTTGTGTAGGATATCTAACCTATTTGAGAATAATAATTTAACACTATAAGTATCAGATTTGCAAAAATGATGTAAAAATGTATGCAAACGTTTGATTGATCCATCTTGAAATTGTTTGCAAAAATATGATAAATGTATATTGAAAATATACTGCTCTGTTTTTTATGTTTGGAATTGTCGTTTTTGTAAACCTTTTTATCTTACAATTAAAAACGTACAAAAATGAAGTCCAAGTGTTGGCAGACTTAATAAGGTATGTAATGTAAAATCAGTTAATTTAGACATACATTTCGTAACATGAACGAAATGTGGTAGGCTACTCTGTGTCCGTACATTACAGTGTATTGTAGAGAGAATTTTGGATCCACTCAAGCTAACTACACATGTCCATGCACTACAGACAGTAGAGCAAAGCTGGCTCAGGGATTATCCAAGAATGGTGTTGTGCAGCAGTCAAACCAGCTGGAAAACTATCAAATACTAAAATTGAGATACACATGTACTGTCAAATCAATGCTTTGTAAAACCAACAAACAAATATGACTCATTATACTAATTTGCCAAAGTTTGAAGAATGAAGCTCTTAAATTTCAAAATGTTTTGGAAGCTCATACACCAGACATTGTAATGGTTTCCTAATCTTGGCTAGCTAACTCCTGACCACAACTCCAAAAAATGTTAGGAGTAATCTGACTGTTTATTGGAGGGTCAGATGAGCTGAGGCGTCTTTTCTTTAGGTACCGCACGCTACCACTCGCCTTTTCGTTTCTGCTTGTGACGTCACGGGTAGCGTGGTAGCAGCAAACACGCTACCACGGTCCGGAGGTGTCCTGCGTGTTTGTGGTTGTGTGTTTTGGCGCGAGAGGCATTCAATCGTCTGCTTAAGTTCCTTTTTAGGCGTCTTTTCTTTTCGTTTGTGGTAGCGTTCGTGACGTCACGCGTGCTACCACGAGCTAACGCGGGTACCTAAAGAAAAGACGCCTATGTATATACTGACCCCCGTGCGATATGAGATATACATGTGTATTACACCCGGAGAATTTTTTCCTCTTGGTTCGTTTCATTTTGGTTGACCCTGCATGCATGTCTCAGGAAATTTGGTCGACCCCGGGTATCTCATGAATTTTGGTTGACCCCGGGTTTTTCTCACAAATAAAAACCCCAGAAAGCAAAAGAAAAAAATTCTCCGGGTATATACATTACATGCATATAAGTTTACCACAATACCAAAAATTAAACCAAAGTGACCAACCAATTTTTATTTTTGCAAAATTGGTGACTGTAAATACAGGTGGTCACCTTACAGAGAATGGCATGTTGTGGAAACAGGCCTGGCTAATTTGAAACTTTTAAGCTGTTTTTATAATTTAAAAGTCTTAGCTGCGCTGCTTTAATATAAGCTCAGTTTTATTCTTCTAGCAATTCTCTGTAAATTTTCAATAAAACTGTTGGGATTTTTTAGAAATGTTTCCAAAAACTTAGTCATCTAAAGAATGCACCGAAGGACTGAAAGAAGATTGCAATATTCATATACTATAGTACTTGTAAGTTTCATAGGCTTATATGCTTTGGTGTGCTTAGCTGGATGTTTTAAAAAGGGTTATGCCGTATTAACACAAATTTACTTCAGTCATAGCTTTAGCACTCTCTTATATCCCTAGTCAAAAAAAGCTGCTGCAAAGTGACTGTAAGCATTTTCAACAGCTTTAAAGTGACTGTGAATGTATGCAAACGCCTGAAAGTGTGAATATATAATTAACTGCAAAGAATGTATGCATGCAGCAGGCATACTGAATGCATTCTTGTAAAGTCGATCCTGCAGATCAATATATGAAGATAAAATGTTCTTAAAA